>CAIGRL010164024.1:0-20556 GCA_903798325.1 Fraxinus xanthoxyloides | reverse complement strand
ACTTTACTGTATTGCAATTAATAATATATCATACAGAATCTCACTTTCACACATGTTGTGGTCAAATGATGCTCAAGGCAGATCTTCAGTTTCAATCGAAAGAATGTGGTAGCGGGTAAACTCTCGAGTTTTCTAATCGTTGACAAAATATATGGTTGGCTATGTAGTCTATTAAACACGTAGTTTTTCCCGATTTAAGGAAAATAGAAGTTGGCATTCGAAGAAAATAGATAATTATGATACTTTATTCAAATGTCGAATATTTGGAAAGCGTGAATAATGTTCGACGTCAATTAGACATGGAAAAAACCATCACCTTGCAAGAGGGAATTGGACTACACGTAACATCGTCACATCACACGTTAACGTTATTTCACATATGAAGGACAGAACTGGTAGTGTGCATTCAATATATATTATATACAGTCCACTCGGTACCGGAGCCCAATTGTAGTGTGGGCCCCATTTTGCAAATATTGATGCGTCCCAAACCAAAAGCTGACACGTGTCTGCTATAATGTTATAGGACCTTACCAATGCTGTTCTATCTTGGTACTTTTATTTCTTTCTTCTACCCTTGGCAACGAATTTTTTTTGCCTTTTCTTTTTGACTTTTATTCTCGTCTTTGAGTAATTATCACTTCTTTAGCTTTCAAGGAAAAATATCATCTTTAAGCCACATTCTCATTTTCAACACACGTTCTTTCATAAAATAATATTTTTTATCACATCAATAATTTTTCATTCTTTTTCAACCATATATTCCATCACATCACAAAAAAAAATGTATTTTCTCTTAAAAAATATGCATCAAACACACTCTAACGGTCAAATTATTGTGTTAACTTCATCAAATAATATGCCCATGTTTTGTATAGAATAAAATAAAAATTTTAGTAAATTTTGACAAAAGTTGATGAAATATATAATTAAAAAGTAGTAGATTCTTTGACGATATGTTACTAAGGTCTAAGCCCATGTTTGACAATCATTATTTTCAAATTACTTTTCATACATACTCATTTTCAACACACATTGATGAAATAAAATATTCTAAACAAACTCAAAACAATTTATACTTTTTAACCACATATTCTCATAAAAATCACCGTCCAAATAATGGTTGTCAAACAGTAGCTAAAATTAATTGAGGAAGCTATAACATTGCACTAGTCACTAGGAAAATGATTGGATTAGATAATAATACCTACAAACATGATAGCGAGTTTTCAACGGCCCATAATGAAATAGAAAACGTTCAATTATGAAGCCCAATATGGTAGATAAGATGCTCCTAATGTGTACGCGCTTACTGCTTATAGTGCCTGTCAAATCATATAAATCTCTTGTTATGGATGTATTTTCATTTCAATAGTATTTTTTGTCAAAATAATTCATTCATTTTACACACTCAGCCTTTCTTTGTGTTTTTGGTTTTCAACATTAATTAGTAGGATGATCTTCATCTAAACAATTTGAACAATATGTTCATGACAAATTCAACATATATATGAATAGGAGTAGAAAATACTAAATTTTCTTGATTTTAGTTACCTATTAAATGTGTATATTTTTCAAAGAAATGCTACATGTACACCCAAATTTACCGTTTGGGTGATAGAATGCAGAGGTGTCACCTCAGCATTAACTAGCCAAATTTTATTTTTTGTCCACCAATCGATGCTGAGATGATACATCATTTTGTCATCCATTTGGTAAATTTGAGTATGCAAGTAGTATAAATATATATTTTAGTAAGGTTGGTGGTAGTAGAAATCAATGGATGAATCAGAATATTTCAATTATTGGCACCTCAATAGGACTATAATCATCTATTCAGCCCATATGTAAGTAAGCAATAGTTTAATCCAAGAAAAACATACCCTCTAGATATGCCCACTTGTCCCCTAAATTGCGAAATGATTGCCAAAGGCCCTATTCTTCAAGAGAAGAAGGGTTCGAAGGAAGGGCGAAGCTTGGCTATAATCAGTATTCATGCATCGACCTTGAAGAAGGATGATGTAGCGCACCTAAGAGAAGGGCTCATGGCTCAGCTAGTTCTGTTTTGACTCACGAAGTGCATGGACCAGTCGTGACACGTAGTGTGCCATTGTTGGCATATCTCCCTAGTGACGTTTATGTGTAATTCACATAAATTTGGATGTTATAGAGACATAGCGAGGTTTTTGGTTTAGTGGAGACAAGAATTACGTAAAAATAAAAAAAAAATAAAAAACAACCAAGACTGAAGATCATGAGAGAAACCAAGACAGATATTTCTCATGACAGGAACAAACTAGAGTGGGGCATAGAGAGAAAGAAGCTGGGTAATTCTATGAAAACGTTGGGGAAGGACAGAGAGTGGACGGTAATTCCATAATTGGTAAAGTCAGTTGAAAGCAAAATTTACTACCTTAAACTTCATCGGCTAATAATTTTACAAAAGGATAATTTAGGGGTACAAAATTGTAAAAAATCCAAAATTATATACTCAATATAATAAAAATTTTAAAATCAGTGTGGGGGCAGCCATCACCACCACCCCAACGCTAATTCCACTTCGCCTTTCGCGTTAACCTCAACCAACCTGGCAAAAGGTGACACCAAAGCCTCCAAAATAAGGGGAGTTCTAGAAGGACGACCAGAAACCTTGAGCTCCAGAAAAGCCAGAAGCTCGTACATAAAATTTTGGACAACCAGAAAAGGATTGGAGAGGGTCCATCCACCTATATCTGAATCAACCAACTAGAATCTGCAGAGGCGTTTACAGCAAAGTATGATCCTACATGAAGTACAATGATGAAAATATAGATCAATTTATAAGTGTTTGTATTACTCCTCTTAATAAAAATGATCTTTGAAAATGGAACCACAAGTCTTATAATGGTATCACAATCACACTCCATCAATTTCAAACGAGCAATTCGATTTGATTAAAACTCAAAAAATAAACACATGGATTTCTTGATTGATTTGTTAAAAAATGAGCCCTCATCTTACTATTACATGTTAAGAGATAAAATTTAATATCGAATAAAGATGAAAATATAAATCAATTTATAAGGGTTCGAACTACTCATCTAAATAAGTTTGACCTTTTAAGCTAGAATCACAACTTATTAAACTCCAACAAGTGGTTCGATCCGATTAAGATTCAAAAAAATGAGTACACGAATTTTAAGATTTGTTTACTCAAACGAGCCACCGTTAATATATTAAGGGACAAAATTTCAAATCGAATAAAGATGAAAATATAGATCAATTTACGGACTACTCATCTCAATTATGTTGACAAGAAACTCCGATTTTTAACAAAATATATCAATGACTTGCCCCACTCGTTATCCAACCAAAAATGAACCTTGGAGTGACGGCCTACCAACCACCTAGACTCAGCATCAAATGAGCAAGACGAAAATCCAGGCCTGACCAAACAAAAAAAGACGTACAATTTTTCCAGTCAATGATCCGTGGTGAAGTATCGACCTCCAATATCATTAAAAACTATAGAGTCTTGACTCAACATCCTTTTTTAGTGACCTTGATAGCAATAAGAAAATAAAGAAGACTTTCAAGCAACCTAAATGGGTCTACGGTTATCAACTCATCCTGTCCAAAAAAAATCGAATAGTGGTCTGGTCACGTAAAATGTGAAATTTATTTGAATTTATAATACTCAAGTATAACCTTTAACTAGCACTTTTAAATTGCGCACCCATTTGCAAATAAGTTGTTAATCAAATTTGTAAGTTATCAAGAAATTGGACGCACACATTTTTGAAACATGTGATGACAGTACTAAACAAGAATAATAAGTATGATCATTAAGATTTTAATATTTTTCTTTACTACCATTATTTAGAAATATACCGTCAACCTCATCTAGTAAACATATAGACATTGTCTAGATCAAAGCATTAGCGTGCCATATCGAGTGAATAAATGCACTATTGATTGAAGTGATATGATGAGAGAAGCCTATGAAATTTTCTTGCATTAGATGGTGTGATGAAACCACTCAATTTTATAAGCATTACTTCACATGGGCCTTACAGGCCCCTCACAAAGGGCGGGCCCGTCCTATTTTTTTTTTAAAATACTTGTGGGGTCCGCTCCCTTGTGAAGGAAACTTGTTTCATGTACGGAAGAAAAAATCATAGAAATTCACAACATGTGGGTCCCGTACATTATTTTATTTTTTTAAAATACACAACGGGATTCATCATTGTGAGTATTCTGTTGAATTTCTGCAGAAACGACATTGCTGTTTGTGAAGGACTGTGAAAGTTATACCATGTACTCCAATTCTATAGATGAATTTCTAACATGTGATGGGACCATAAATTATGTAATTGAACAGTCTTTATGATGTAGCCGGAATGGGTTACGCATTCATTATCTTAATTTTTGGTCCACCCCTTCTTTCCTCTTCACAATTTCTCCCACGATTTGACGTGTAATCAATTATGATTTGTTGCTCATTGCTCCTATTTATTAACTTTTGTTTTGTACCAAAAATTGTTTGTTAAAGTAAAAATTAAAATTACCTTGTGACTTAATTGATTTACCGAGGATCGTACAAACATGTGAACGTTACTATTATTAGTATAAACCTATCTAGTATTTTTTTTTTGTTCCACTACAACAAAGTTTGCTTTTGATGCATGCCGTAAAATGTGACTTGTGGCATACAGACGCATGTCATATAAAGTCATGTCATAAATACTCATATTTTTTTATGACCGGCATAACATGCCTAAAAAAAAAAAGCACGCCGTTATTAAACCATTTATAACATGCTCTGTATGTCGTAAATACTTAACCTTTTACGGCATGCGTCTACATGTTGTAAAGAAGATAATATTTTTTATGAAACATGCTGAATTGACATTTCCTCATAATGGGTCTGGCCACATTAGGAAACGATTGTAATAGAATAAAAAAGAACTTTGTTTGAATAAGAAAATTAGTTAAATTGCCTAATAAAGAGCGATTTAAATGAGAAATAAGAAAGAAAAATCCCATCTTATAACAAAATTCACATGATTTAAAACGCACTTTGAGGTTGGGATAAAGTTACGTCGTATTCATTGTGTTTAAATATGTAAAATGCACATCTCGCTTCAAATTTTGAAATATTTTGAATTTTCCTTCATTAAATACCGGGCATTACAATGACTCAATAACCCTTTATGTGCTTGATGTCTACAATCTAAACATCCTTGCCTTCTAGAGATAGGGTGAACTCCAAATTCAATACTAGCCTTGTATAATGAACTAAAAGCCTTCCAATTGAAAAATCTAACAAAAATACAATTAAATATTTGTAGCTCTCACATTCTAAATGCCTTCAATACTTAAGCATATATGAGGATTAAGTGTCTAGATATGGTCCTTGAACATAATTTTAATTTTGAAATGTCACAGTGCTATTAGCGAGAAATAAAGAAAATCAGTTTTCTATTACTTTTGTAGACGGTGTTATTAGAATTAACTCGAAATAAGTGAATAAAGTTGGAGGACCAATATTATAAATTTAGGATTTTATAATAGCTAAGGAGATAAATAGAAGTGAGGGAAAAGGAATCCTACTTTTGGCAAACAAGGAACATAAAAGTCATAAACCTAAGGCAACTAGGTTAGGTTTAGGCTTGTTGTAAGGAGCTATTATGGAAGGGGTCCATGATTGGAGAATGTATCATGCTACGTGTGAAAGATTGGTTGACAATATCCTATTTGACATCATCATATATTCATCCATTTAAAAAAAATAAAATTGTTTCCTACATTATATACTAGAATTTTGATAGCACATGATTGTCAATCATTGTTGTCAACTGGGAAAATACCAGCATAAGTAGAAGGCTTGTATTATTCTCTCCTCTGTCTTCACTTTCACTCTATGCTTTACACACAAGTATTTATCATCGCTCATTGTCGACATACAAACAAAAATATAAAGAGGAGTTAGTAAGTTAAGTTTATATTTAATAAAATAGTAGTGAAGGTGTGCAACATTTATATGATTGATAGATGGAAAGTTTCATGATTTGAAATCAAAAGCTTACAAAAAGAACTAGACTGAAATTGGGGTTTCATAACGACTAGAAAATATACGTTAAATATTAATTGACGATGTGCAGCCTGCACAGCCTTTTGAGCCCAGCCCAGGCACAGGCACAGGCACAGGCANTGTATTATTCTCTCCTCTGTCTTCACTTTCACTCTATGCTTTACACACAAGTATTTATCATCGCTCATTGTCGACATACAAACAAAAATATAAAGAGGAGTTAGTAAGTTAAGTTTATATTTAATAAAATAGTAGTGAAGGTGTGCAACATTTATATGATTGATAGATGGAAAGTTTCATGATTTGAAATCAAAAGCTTACAAAAAGAACTAGACTGAAATTGGGGTTTCATAACGACTAGAAAATATACGTTAAATATTAATTGACGATGTGCAGCCTGCACAGCCTTTTGAGCCCAGCCCAGGCACAGGCACAGGCACAGGCACAGGCACAGGAACAGGCAGAGACACGTGTGTTTATGTGGGGTGGGCCGGGGGGGTGTAATGGCTCCAAATATTTTTGTACTTTTCTATGTTATGTTATTGCGAAAAATAGGGCATGAAGCCAATCTATCTGTGAATGAAACAATCCTTATTTTGTGTAGGAGGGTAAACACGCCAATCGTTTTGAAGCTACAGTAGTTCTTTTAATCCCTTTCGCTGGTGCATTCCTAGGAAGAAGCGTAGGCTCGGTGCTTTGCACGAGTTTCGTCTTCCCCAAAGATGGTGTAAACCATTGTTGCATGAGTTCAAATTAACGGTAGGAAATGAGCAGAAAGGTTTTGGCTTGAAGAGCCGGCTTTCTCCTATGTATGTATAAGATCCTACTCACGGTAGAAAGTCTTGTCTTGTCCACTTTGAGAAAATCTTACTTACAATTCTTACATTTGGAGAGAACCATAAGTAAAGTTCTCTTTCCACATCAGCAAGTGTGCACTTTTATTCTACCCACTGTAGGCACGAGAACAATTTTGGTATGTATAATACTTCGTTTTTGACCGTACAAGAAAATGTATTCCACTTGGCCAATGTAATACTTTCGTGAATAGATGCTCTGCTAGCAACCAATAACTATATCTATCTAGACAATTCGACATATTTTGACATCTCTAATTTTCGTGTTGTATGAAGAGACAGGAGCGGACCCACATGGGGTCAAATGACCCCGCAAAAAAAAATTTAGTTTTATTTTTTTATTTTTTTTTTTAAACCTAATCATTTTTGAATTCTCATTTTTGACTCCACAAAAAAATTCGTCTCAGTCCGCCCCTGTGAAGAGAGAATATATTATCTCACCTTGACATTTCTTCGAGACCTTATCTGTTTCTTATGTGCAAGTTCATTGAATAATTTTTCCAGCATATGCATTTTTTGTAAAATTACATTAATGACACACTCCATGAAAAAAATATCAATCTCATTTTCGGAAGGCTAAGGGCCACTTCTTATGGCTGCTAATTGTACGTGCTACCCAGCGTATAGTCCAAAAACCATGAAAAATGACTTACTATAGACTTCTTGTGAGAATCTCCAAGATTTAACTAGCTGTCACCCAGCAAAATGCACAATGAAAATCGATGGTAGCTAACGCCCTTTCGAGTCTAATTTTTTCTGTCACGGATGACGGATTTAGAATATCACAAGAAGTTTAACTCGACTATATAGTTATCTTTCATTTGGGATGTAAGTGAACAAATATTGAAATTTGCAATATTTGTCTTAAATTGTCAGTTTAATGAGAATAGTGGTTTATACACTTATACATGGAAATCATATGGGACACATCACGAGCCAAGAAATTCAAACGAAAATCTTAATAACACAATTTTTGGAATCTATCAAATTATGAAGAACTCACGAAATTTTATTGATTTAAGTGATTAGAAAAACGATGAATTAACCAATTATTTATCAGGGTTTACATGAAGATCTAGTTTAAACAAACTAAAATTGAAAAAAAATTCGAAATAAACTAAGAGACCGTTTGGTGGAGATTAAAATCGGATTAAAATTTAAAAACTAGCCGTTATTGTTGACTTTTATTAGACGGGTGAGACCCAATAACGGCTATATTTTCAATTTTAATTGAATTTTAAGCCGTATCAAACAGTAAAATTTAAAAACTAGCCGTTATTGTTGACTTTTATTAGACGGGTGTGACCCAATAACGGCTATATTTTCAATTTTAATTGAATTTTAAGCCGTATCAAACAGACCCTAAATGACAAAAATAACAATAAAACTTTAAAAACAGTTTTCGACTCCTAAACGACCCGGATATCTAAAATCCATAGTATCCCACATCAAAGTAATGAGTTCTGCTCGTCCGTTGTTCTCTTTCCAGAATGGTATTATGGGCCCAAAAGGAAACTCGAACGTCATGCTTGCACTATTACGTTTTTACATTTTCGATTCAATTATTTTTCAATCCATTCAACCATCTGTTATACATCAGATATCCTTAATTTCATAACAAGAATCTTATATTCATCATCGCGCCATCTCCAATTACATTCTTTAACTAGAAAATGCACCATTTTTTTTTCTCCCGCTCATAAATATGATTTAGATCTCAGAAACTTAGTGCAAGTAACAGAGATATGCTTGATCATATACTATTGTAACAATAATTCAAAAACTTAGTGCAAGGAACAAAGATATGCTTGATCCAATACGAATATTATTTTTTTATTCGAACACGCTTTGCTATCTGGAATATCAAAACATCGTCACGCTAGACCTGAATTATCTATCAATAATATTATAGAGGGAATACAAGATTCAGGAATGATGCAATCAGGGGATGAATTGTTTTATTTATTTATTTATTTTCTTTTCCTTTTTCCTTTTTCCTTTTATATTTACATTTTGTGCTTATGTAGAAAGGCAAGTGTTACGAAGTTAACCATAGAAATCGAGCTTTCAATTACAAAATTTAAAACCAGACATGCCTGCAAGAGAGTTTTGACATCAACCGTGGATCCAAGAAGCTTTTAGGCTCAGTTTTGGCTAGATTTCACACATCATTTGACCATCAAAACCACTGCCTTGTTTCCTTCTAAGAAGAGGAAAGATAACCCTTGGAACACCACAGAGATCAAGAGACTCATTCACAAAGAAGGACAGAAACACAATAAACTTTAAAGAAGGAAATGGCAACGATTTTCTCCTTCTATACAAGAGTCTAGACCATTGATATAAAACATATCCAAGGGTCACAATTCATCCTCGTAATGATGATTTCTCCACTCTGGTCGGGGCGATGGATGTAATTGTTGAAAATCTGCTGACTTTACTTGAGAGATTGAAGAACAAAACAATGAATCAATATAGAAAATTGAAGATCACCAATGAAATCCACGAACTAAACACCAAATCAGGAAATTGATGTGAATAACAAACACCAATGTCTTGACCACAATACCGTTGTCCTCAAATTATATTTGCTCCCTCTCGGATTTATAATGATGCTTGAAGGATTTTAGCAAATGGTTTGCAGATTTTGTTGAAAATGGACTTGGTGTAATAAATGAAGGATGGCAAGTCTTTCACTATAAATAGGTGATACGTTTGAGAAGTGTAATACATCCTCGCAAAGAAGGTGAAATAGAAAGACTAAGTTTAGAGAGAAATTCGTGAGGTATTTTTTGTAAAGAGTTTGTAATCTCTGTAAATTCTATTCGAGTAAGAAATAGAATAATCTTTAGAGAATCGCAACAATGGATCAACTGATGTGTGAATTAATTGGACTTATAAATTCTTCAATTATTGGTAAAAACCTGTTAATGATTGATACACACAAACAAGAACTACAGTGATGGTACAGAATTGAAAGAAAGAAGAAAACAGAAATAACAACAGAAGTTTACTAGAATCTGATCAAGATGATCCTACATTCAAGAACATGACAATAAGCTCTCTATACAGCTATGAGTTTTCCTTGTGCTTTTCCCAGATAACTGAGTACCTTTCACTCTGCTCTATACAAGATATTAAAACCTTATTTATACAGTTAGAACCAACCACGCGCCCGTTGATTTATCATAGCAATTAGCTCAACTAACTTTCAACAGATAGCTGTTGTAACTGTAAAACCAACTGGTAACCTAGTACTGACACTAATTAAACAGCTTCCACAGAACCCTTGAAGTCCACATCATTGTCCAATACGGTGGTTTGGCAACAAAAGCTCAATAGCAGGCAAGCCGCGGACGTACTAATTAATGCAAACTAAAATAAAATTTGGGATTAAACCTTAGGTCGACAACCTCATGCATGTCAATGTTGAATGTCAAAAGGGCAATACCATATACAGTTGAAGACATGCTTCATAAGGTGAATTACATGCCCAGGTTCAACGGATTAAATGTATTAAAAAGAAGCGAGGTTTAGCAGATGGTGCAGCTACGGTTGGTCACGAACTTGCTTTGGGGAAAGGGCACTCCGTACTATTGTTATGTCTAGTACCATGTAATATTACGAGTCAAATAATGATTCATGTGAATGAAAAGTTTTATTGGTTAGAGTTTTAACTTTCTTGTCGCATAAACAAGAATTGCCTTATTGTTCCTAGAAATCCAACTTAAACAGCCTCTTCTAGTTTTGGACAATCGCAAAGTCCAACTTGTTTTATGAGCAGACGATGAAGATGAACTGCGCAAAAATGCATCAAATTCCTTATCAGGCTTGCAGAATTCCATCTTACGGTCATATCTGAAGCTGAATTCTTGGACCTTTTCATTTTGCCTGATCATTTTCTTTCTTTTTATCCAAAACCAGACCCTTGACCATTTTGAGCTCTTAGTTTTTTCTTCTCCTCCAGTAAACGGAGGTGAAGGCCAAGGAAGTGCCAGGCTTTGAGCCGCTGGTGGGGGACTCGGGGGCGGGATTATGTCATTTTCCGGTGCGTTTTTCGGCGTCCCAGGTTGCATTTCCCATTTGAAGGGAATCCCTGAAGAAGTAATTTCAGTACTGTGTAAAGGACCAGATTGGTCGACAGAAGAGATTCTTGACAGAATTCTGCTGAGGATTAAACCATCTTCATCTAGCGAAAATGCTGTCTTGTGCGTTCTGCAGTAATATATCTTTGTGTTTCCTTCATCCTGTAAGTTGGCAATTTCAAAAGCAAAATAAGTTAATTTCTTTGAAATTTATAATTAATTAGTTCATGCAAATTAATTAAATACGAACCAGTATGGCTGTGATGTTCCATGGACTGCAGCAGAAAGGACCATCAAACGAATCCCTTTGGACCCTCGACGATTCAGAAATGTGACAATTTGATGAAGACGAAGATGAAGAAGCTGAATTCGCTACAAATTCTTCATCAGAATCACCAAACCTGGAGCTATTATTTTTACTACTTTTCTTCAACATTTTCTTCCAACTGTGCCAGATCTTTGAGGGCTTTGAGCCTGCCTCTTCAGGTTCATCTACTTGAGGCAAAGGAAGCGCCAAACTCTGTATCAATGGCGGTGGAGAAAGCGGCGGAATGACATCTTTTTCCGGCGGATTCTTGGCCGTCCCCGGCTGCATTTCCCATTTGAAGGGTACCCCTTCTGCATGGCGATAAAATATATGCGAAGATTGACCTACCGAAGACTCTCTCGCAAGAATTCGATTAAATCCTTCACCTTCAAGAAGCACAGAGATTTGATTTTGCTCAACACTATTTTTGGTCTCCATTGGGGGGTGATCGACATTAACTTACACGTAACAATTCTGTTGGGAATGTGCAAAGTCTAAAATCTGCAACTATATAAAGAAAGGGCCATCCAATAATTCCTAGTACAAAGTCTTCCTGGTTCAAAGGCGAAAGACGAGAGGTAGGGCACATGATTCTGTAATTTTGAATGCTAAGAAGGTGGATTATTTGTTGATTTAACGTTTATTTTTATTGTTCATTTGTATGTTACTCCATTTTTGGGCCAACTTCCAGAGGTTAGTTAACATCTTTTTGTCATGAACAAGCAAAGAAATCACCCTTTTTTTCGAAGCTACGCTAACATTTTGGTTCGAAGTTACAGTTCATGTGCAATTATCAAGTCCACAAGGCATGTCAACGACTTCTCTCATTCTTAGATAATCTAAAATATTCAACATCTTGAATAATTTTATCTTGTAAAAATTCGTTAAATGATCAAAACTACCTGTTTCAGCCCCATTTTTTGGGGATGCATTTTGAAATATTGACTTTTTGAAAAATGTGTGGCTAAAATATGAGAAATTTTTTTGGATTTACATGCAAAATTATTTTATCGGAAAATATGTGGTTGAAAATGAGTTTTGAGAATAATAGGGGTCAGCAGCCTTGTCAAAACTACCTTTAAGAAAAACTTGAATTCATATTTATACTCTCTCTGTCCCAATTATATAGACCAAATTTCTTTTTTTCTCTTGTCCCAAATATATAAGCATATTTCCTAATGTAGAATATTTTGTTATGTTCCTTTATCAATATATGCTTATTAAATTTTCCCTACGTAATACGTCAATGTCTTGAAATCATCCAAATATACACATTTCTCACTTCTTGAAAACATGGAGCAACTCTCATTTCTTATTCTTCTTCAAATTCTTTATTAATTCTAATAATAATTTAGTGTTATATACTGAAAATTAAATATGGGTAAATTAGGAAAGATCTTGACAAAAATTAATTTTCCAATGATATTAAAGAAATTTTATTAATCCGTGTGAAAAACGAAACAAGCCTATATAACTGAGACGATAGTGTATATTTTATCTTTAACACAATTCCTCGACTCGGAATCAGCTATAAAAAATTCTTAAATAGACGGTTGAAACTTGAACTCAAAATGTTGTCAAAGTCAACCTACAAATATCAAATATGCATGTACATGAATTTTTTTTCCAATGTAAACTTGCCCTACAATCCTGTTATGTTAGGTGATTGAAATTAATTCCGTGGCATTCGCCAAATATATAATGAAGTGGTGTATTCCTTTTTCGTTCAACTAAAAAATTCTTATTAAAACTTTTTAATCACTTCTCATGAAAATTCACAACTTTCAATCATACATTCTATCAACTTTTATCAAAATCTATTAAAAATCTGGCTACTATCTAAAATCACGGGGGCTGTGAAAGACTACAAGAGCATTTTCAATACTAATGTGGAATACACTAAAGAAGTTTACACGAGTTAAAATAGACATTGTCTACAAAAATTTATGTTCTATGTAACGTATCTAGGACTACGTCGATATAGTAAGAAAAAATAGACATTGTCAAACTGACAGCCTAAATGTAGAGATTCTTCTAAGCAAAGTAGATTTTTCGAATAAATCTAAGTGCACAACATTAGTTGACAACCATGTGTTGTCAAAATCATATGATGTAATTTAAAAATACTTTTTTAAAATGGATGAATATGATGATATCCAACAAGATGTTGTCAACCAATGTGAACTGTCTATTCATTAAACATTAATGTTACGTTAATCTAAAACCTTTCTTTATAATTCATAGAATGTATCGAAACTACTCTTTAAGCTGGTTCATTGAATGTTAGATAAGGTCATGTTTATGTGAATGAGATTTGACGGCGTGAACTACAATTGCATCAAAATAACTTTACGTGACCATGTTTGGGATTTTAGTTCTCCTTATAATTAATAATGGAACTCCGATAAAAATAATAATAAATTCGTGATTGAATCGATCATGCATGACTCGTATGGATATATAAAATATTAGACATGACTAAGCAACTCTTTTCTTAACACTGTCCAATAATCTCCAGTCCGTCCACCTTAAACATGACATAGGATGTTTAGAGTGAAGACACATTGGTCTACCAAATTCTTTCAGCTTTTTAGAATAATTTTGGTAAATAACTTGTCGATAAGGAGACTGGAAACAGCATATTTTTCATTTTTCATTTTTACAAATTTCTGTGGGAGGATCGTGTGGGGGTCGGGGGTCAAGGATAAGAGTACGATCTCTACTAAACAAGAGTCAAACTAGAAAAATACATCAGTAGATTGAAAAATGAATAAAAAGCTTTAATGAAAAGGAAATATGCTAGAAAAAAATGACGAAATAATATTTCGAACTAGATTGAAATTCAAATAGATATTCTTTTCTACATAATTGAGTCAGAGTCATGTGCATCCGAATGTTCAAGGATAAGATAAGCATAAAGCAATTAAATATGCATACGTACAGCATCAAACTACAGCTAACAACTAATGACATCAAGATGCAACTCCGCAAGTAAAAGCTCATAGTATTCAAGTGGCCTTGAATACAGAGTATTGGTACACGAGATCAATATACATCGTTTCTAAGACATGACCGTGGCCATATGTGGGTTAACTTGGATTCGGTTGATTTCACATTCCCTAGGCACCAAAGAGAAATTGTCAACAAGAATGCATTTATGAAGAAAGCTTCAATGATTCAATAGTAAATCTAGCCCCCGTTTGGTATAGATTAAAATTAGATTTTTAACAAATTTTGATAACAACTGATGGATGTGCAGTTGAAAAGTTGTGAATCCTATGAAATGTGTGGTTAAAACTAATAATGGACTTTGACTTAGATTTTAATCAGAGTTTTTAGTGATACCAAATAGGGGCTTAGTATGCTATTTTCACTGAACCAATGCTATGTACTACAGTATTTTAACTAAGCATTCAGATGATATACTTCAGATAGACACTCAAACAAAACTATGATTCAATCTTGTGCACCTATTTAGCCAATCCCACATTTTTAGCGGTTTGTCTAATTCTTTATTTTCAAGATCATGCAAAATACAGCTAGTAAATGCCAAAGTTTGATTCCGACTTTATCAACCCCGACGCATAAACTCTAGAAACAACTATAATACGTCATATATAAAACCCAATAATTTAAATATTAAAGCAAAAATGAGAATAACTGATATACATACCTCAGCCAGTGATGACAAGACTGAGTTTCAATCAGAACTCAGATGGCCACTCAACCTCCTACTTGGCCTTTCAGACTTCTCGAGGTGTTTAGACATAATAGATGCCTGCGTTAAAGCACTGACTATATTAATTTTAATTTAAAGAACAATAAGATTTAGAGAGAGAAATGACAAGGATAGTCTTGAACAAGTGAAAAGGCCAAAGTTAAATTTGGAGATGAGAAGATGTGCAGCAAAAAGTAAAATTAAAGTGAACATGGTAGAGGCTTTGGTGCAGCAAATTGTCAGACTTAATTGATTATCCTACTAAAAGTTTTAGCTTCCTCTCTTCCTTCGATTTATCGGGCAAAGGGTGTGACAATAAGAGTTTAAATAAATTGCAAAGTCTGTTTGGGTCCAAAATAAGCATAAATATAGATCAAAACCATGTTCAGTTCATAGTTGTGTCAGAACATACAGAGCAACTCCGTAATTGTTTAGCATGTACTGCACACTAAACATTAACAGTCTGCAAGGTGAATTCTGTTTTGCAGTTTCAACATCTACTCGTGCAACTATATTGACAAGAAAAAGAATCTGAAAACAGAAATTGAATTAATAATTTTTTTCATGCGTGTTTGTTCATCTTATTCCTTAAATTCTTAAAGATTATGAACAAATCTGTGACTGGTGAAGAGACAAAGTTGGACATTGGGGAAAAAATCATAATGGAGGCTTAAATTGAAAATTACCTGTACCGGCAACTTTGTTGATGTCTTTCAAAAATACAGATAATGCGCATACAAGTAAATATTACAGATTTACAGTTTGGTAGAGGAAAAAATTATGCGCCTACGGAGACCTCATTTCCAACAATAAAAATCATGTACAGTTTCTAAGGCCAAATTAAGGTTACAATACCTGCTCTTGGATAATGCTTCTTGCCTCAACAAGCTGAGCCTCTAGCTCAAGTTCTCTCTCTGTCACCTCCGAAGTAACTTCTGCACCTTTTTGTGCATCTTGAAGCTCAACCATGCGCTCCTTGAGATTTAATAAAAGCAGAAAATGAATGCTTATATTTTCCTATCTTGCGCGCAAAATATTCAGATATTTTTACAAATAAAAAAGCATATGCATCAGATCACCTTAAACAGAAGCTAACAAAAATATTATGCATGTCATACTGATATATTTTTACATAGAACAGGCATTTGCAACTTATTGCCACTCAGTCTACCTTAATAGAAGCCATCTTTGTTCGTAGACTCTCTTCAATTTGATCTCTAGCCATGTGGAGAGGCAGATCAAACATATCCTGCAAAGTATGAAGTCAGATGTTATGGTACGATTATATCCTTCAAGAAACCATTTGTATCTCTTTCTAATATTCTGCCATACCGTCCTTCCGCCCAATGGGGACTGAGAAGGGTCTGCATCGGGCCTCTCATTGACAGGACGAGATTGCTTGGACGATCCATTTGGAGCATTTAAAAATTCACGCATATCCACCTGGACAAGCATGTTTTAGAAAACGCCTTCTTACAGATATAAAAGCGTCTTTCAAACATAAACATGAAGTTCAAAAATCAAAGAAAATGGACAAAACGGTTTTTAAGTATTTTGATCGAGCTACTTCTGATGGTAATGATTTTACATGTTCTGACTCTAAAGATTTCAATATCCACCATGAAACAGGCAAAAACATGGGGGTAAAAAAGATGAAGAGATTAAAAATTTGCTTCGCAATTTGCAGCATCCAATATATTCACAAGATCACCTTACCATCACACTTCATAGAAAAAACTCTCTACCATCATTTTGCAGAAATATGAAATAATCATCAGCCATAAATTGGTCCCACACTTCCACTTCCCAGCATCCTCTTCCTAACCATATATCTCCCATCTTAATACACAGTCTCTCACACTTACATGCACATGTAAAGTTTGAATAAATAGAAAAACAAAGTAAACTAGAAATTGCATAAACAAAACCTCCATACTGTTAGATCATTTGCCAGGTCGTATATAGTACGAAACGCAAGTGCAAGCCTGATTCTTTATATTTGTATAAATTACTTAACAAATAGAAGCAAATATAAATATCAGAAAAGAAACGTCCACTGGTTAAGACATATTACAAAGCATTTCCATTCATATAGCTTTCATATTACCTGCATTGAACGTAGCAATGCCCTTAAATCAGCATTCTCAGCCACCAGTTCTTGGTTTTTCACTTCATAAGCATCCACCTGCAAGCAGCTCATGGTTATAGAACAACTTGTGAGGGGTGACAGAAATTTAAACAAGCCGCTTATATTACTTACAATCTTTTTATAGAAGTCATTGTCAGCCTTCTTCCCATTCCATGTCCCACGCTGCCGCCCTTCTTTCTATCAGCACATTAAAGATCTTTTAACATTAGAAAATCCATAATCTAAACGAAGGTAATAATACTAAGGTAAAGAGTGCATTAGTACCTGTAGTAGATTCATAATTTCCATGCCCGATCTAGATTCCTTCTTTTTTTCCATCATTACTTGATTTAGCTTCTCCTGCAAGAGATGGTGTGTTTAGTTATTTACTACCCCTGCACGGCTGTTACTTTTAAATATAGTCAATCCCTTTATAACAGAAATATATTTCTGCACACTTATAGTTACATCTACAAGGATTGTCCTCTGCATATAAACATCATACCTGCAACTTTATGTACTCCTTTTCTTTTTTCTTCATCTCATGTATCTGTTGAGTTCTCACTTGCTGTTGATAAAACATATTTTAATTAAATTAAGCAATAAAATAATGATAACTGGCACGATGTAATCAAATAAGACGAAGTGTTAACCTGATTACCCAAAACCATCCTTTGAAATTCATCTCGCTCCTGCTGCAACTTATCTATTTGCGCCTTCAAAGCTGCTGTAGCTTTAGCTTCCTGCTCATGAAATTGGAAACAAATTCAAAAGAAGTAACCTTCACTGTTTACAAGTGCATCTACAATCTCATTCTGAAGTAAATAAGCATTTGCGTAAAAATTGATGAATAATTTCCTAACTGTTCTAGTCATTGTCGCTATCTCTCGTTCTTTGGTCGATAACTGAGCTTCCAGCCTCTCCACTTTGGCCTCCAACCTTGAAATGTCTGATAAGAGTCTTTCAAAGGAATATAAAAGTATAAGTCACCCTGTGCATAGAAGTTGTACAAAAACCAGCTCACACTAAAATATGGATTTCGTCTAAACAAGAGACAAAATATTACATCTTGTTTACATCATTCTACATTTATTTTGGCTCTCATTATATGCAAAAACTTATAGCGTCTTCTTTAATTACAGACATAAAATAGATTGTAGCTAGGTGTGGAAGAAAAAGGCTACCATATGACCAGATTGTAATAAACTAAAGAAATATGAAACTAATTAACTCCTCTAAGTCAAGCTTCATGTTTCTTAGAATGGATGTTACAATAAACATCCTAAGACAAAAGATAAACACTTATGCTTCTCCTTCTGTACATCCACGCAATAAATGAAATAACATATAATTTGAGATTTCTATGTCACCATGAAAATTCAAAACTGCATAGACCGAAATTGTAATATGACCCCTTTCCCTTAACCGAAGGATGACAGTCTACCCTCAACTTTAGAAACAAAATCTCCATGATCCAGAAGATTCCTTGATGCGTCAATTATAGTTAATCATATTCAATTTGAAAATCTAACAACTTCAATAGCGGTTGTCTTCTTTAAATCATAGGAACGAAATCAATAAATTGATATGAAATATTACTTCAAGAAAAATAATGAACATTATCTCAAAGTTAGTAATATATAGTAAACGAATTGTACCGTTGTCTCTGCTCATTGGCAGACTCCCTGAACTCGATATCTCTTTGTCTCTGCTGCAACAACGCGTATACACAATTGCAAGTCCTCGCAATTGAAACCTTTTTAACATTTTTTTCACACATCAAAGAAATAGCCCATGAATACATAAAACTAAACCCAAAACACATTCATTTGAAAAAAAGAAAGAAAGAAAAAACACTCACGGGATCATTGGCGAATAGATCGAGAGAAGCCGGGAAACCAAAGGTGACTAGGGTTTGGTTCAGATACTTGGCGCAGTGCTCCAAATTGTTGATATCAGCAAATGCGTATTCACTGAAGCAAAAGATTAACCAAATTCAGCCAGGGAATTTCGAAAACCAAAATTTACTTTCCCTTTTTGCATAGCATTGTCCAGAAACAAGGAGATTAAAACTAAACAATTTTCTTAATACTACAACTTTACCTCATACCCAGACTGATCGGGTTAGTCGATGATCTCTGCAAACCCAGAAAAAGCACGCACGCACGCACAAACACAGCGACACAAAACAAGGAAAATTTAGTAAAATAGTTAAAATGTTGAAATGGGATCTTCAACTAGAGACAGAAAATTTTACTCTAAGATCGGAATCCATGTCTGTAGGAGGCATATGTCTTGTCGTAGAGTGTGTGTTTCGTGTGTGTACAGTAGGGTGGGAGTGAGGGAGATAGATAGATGATGTAGATCTGAATGAATGTTGGGGAAATTTGAATTGAAATTCAGGAGAAAAAGAGAGAAGGAACAAAGAAAGCTGTTTGAGACATGGGTCTTGTTTGTTTGCTACTATTATTTTAGGTTCTTCGGAAAAAAAATATCACTTTTTGTACGGAAAATATATTTTTATTTTTTATTTTTTTCTCAATAGATTGTGACAGAAATTTTTGAAATATGAGCACCCATGAAAAATGTAATTAATATTGATTGTTAAACTTTAATTTAAATTAAAATTTGATTTTAATTCAAAACAAACATGGCCTTGACAAGCTGGAGTTATTGAATAATTTTAAAATTTCCAACTGAACAAATTTTAAAGTTTTTGGTTTTTACATATTTTTCTGAGAATTCTTTATTTGCACCACTGTTGCTCTTTGTTATGTTTTTTCTCGACCTTTGGACATGTGGACAGTGGACTTGTTTTAGAGACCATGAATTCGGAGAAGCCAGCCAAACAAACCTTTTGATTTTCATTTAGTGGGCCCTTTTGGCGCTGCGGTTCCACGTTTTCAACTGCCAGTTATCAAGTTTACTTGGGCCCAGTGGCCCCAGTCTTCACTTGTTTTTTTAGGGTGTGTTTGACTAACATTATTTTGAAAGAATATATTTTGAAATAATAGATTGATGAAAAATATTATTTTATTGAAGAATGTGTGGTTAAAAATGAGTATAAGAACGAAAATAAACAATTCGATTAAATTAAGACTCAAACGACTATACAAAATTTCAAGATTAATATGCTCAAATGAGTCATCATCTTGGAGGAGCACATTAACCGATAAATTTCACATCAAACAAAATTATAAATATTAACTGATCTATAAAGATTTTGGTTGTTCTTCTTCGTAAGGTTTACTTTTTAATATGAAATTCTAAGGCCCAGTTTGATAGTCATGATTTTCAATGCATTTTCCAACTTTTGTACAGGTTTGATAGCAAAAATTTTCCCCGAAATTTTTTTTGCACCTTTCCACATTTTCCAGCATTTGGAGGAAAA
>CAIGRL010163980.1:0-21088 GCA_903798325.1 Fraxinus xanthoxyloides | reverse complement strand
AAAAAAAAAAAAAAGTTGAAGGAAAGTTATGAGGGATGATATGTGCTAACTAGTAGAAAGTTGAATATAAGAATCCGATTAAAACCGTTGAGAATCTAAGTGTTACAACAAATAAAAGTTAAAAACATTTAGTGCAATTGAAATGTAATGCATTTTTTAAAAGCAACGGTGTAAATATAATTACCTGGGTTGAAAAAGGCTTCAGTTTAATTTTTAAAATTTAAAAGGCCTCAATTTACGATAAAAAGTCTTAAATATCCTTGATTTTGAGAAGTAGGGCGCCGTTATAATAAATATTACAAAACGACACTATCTTATTTTATGAATAGCAAAAAACAATACTATATCATTTCGTGAATAGCCAAAAACTACGCTACGCAATTTTGAAATCCAAAATTTAAGAAACGATTCGTTTACAAAAATGCTACATAGATCAAACAAAAATGCAAAAAGAAGTGTAAGTACAAGAAATAAGAGCTTAGGTAAGTTATTAAAGAAAAGAGACGTAAACAATATTTAATCAATGGAGTTCAAATAAATAAAACAATATTTTAATTGATAACTTTACAAAGTAAAGCAATAGAGGGAAGAAATTGGAAGTTTTGTGTAGCAATTTTACCATCTCCATGTAACCCTAGAAACTAAAATGGTTAAACGAGAGTAAAAGCAATTAAAGTTACAATGGATCTCATAATTTATTGTCTAATAGAACTAATGTATTTCAATATATTAAATAAAAATCAAGACGTTAATTTCCACTTAAACTGGCGATGAAAACTTCTCCGATAAATAGCATTATTTGTCGAGAGAGAGAGAGAGGGGGAGAGAGAGAGAGAGAGAGAGAGAGAGAGAGAGCTCTATTTCTACTTTTGCAAAAGCTTATCATTTTCTTCCCTTTTACCCCGGCCCTATCTATATGGTGAAAAACAAAGTCAATTCAAATAATCTCCAGGCAACATCTTTTCAAGGGAGATTCCGACAACAAATTTGGAGGACCACCTTTTATTTAAAGAACCTTCTTTACTTGTAACTAACAACATATTTGCACTGAAATATATTTCAAATCACCCATTTGTTACTTTACCTCCTCAGATTTATCTAAACGTCATGATTCGTTAACGTCGCTATACATTAAATAGGGTCGAGTCACATAATGAGCAAGCTAGCTAGTGTTCATTTCTTTCAACGGTCGATAACTAATCGTACTTCTTTTCGCATAATACAAGTTTGTGGAATAAAAATGAGTTTAGGTTGTAGCAATTGACCGATAAAGAAACGAAACAATGAGTGGGGTGGAGGGTTTTGGTAGATATAAATGATATACATGCAATTTTTTTCAAATGTTTAAACTTTTAGATTAACTAGTTCGTCTTTATAATAATAAGTGTATATGCAAAAAATGAAATATATTACTTTCTCGCTGGCTAGTATGAGAGATGGATGGAATGAATTCATAGCCTAACATGCAATTAATCCCAGGCAAGTTGATCCATAGAATTGACATTACAATAAACTCCAGAAGGCAATAGTGCAGCATCAACAAAATCAAAATCAAAGCAAGTGCTGTCAAACGTATTCCCGCCCACATTCTGCAGATGATCACTACGGTTTAGCTCGTTTATATTCTGTTCCTGCTGCGGTGCCATTACAATATCATCAGCTTTTTGTTGTTCAAATGGAAATTCAATGCCGCCAGCGTCCCACATGCAACTCTCATTTAGGGTTCCAAATCCAGAAGAGGACATGACATTGCTACTTTCCATTGAAGAACAGCTAGCAAACCCCAAAGCCGAGAGATCACTTTGACTTATTCTTTGTTGAGTGCTAACGAGCATAGAACTGTTTTGATATTGATCAGAGCCTCTAGTGTACTGGATGGTGTTATTATGATCATACTGTGGAATATTAATACAAGGCAGTAGAGTTGCAAGATCAGATGCTGCTGCAGTTTTTGATGAAGTTTCCATAGTAAAAGCCGGCGTTTCTTGTTGAAAAGAGTTACTTGCATTGATGTTGTTTTTGAGTATCTTGGTTTGGTTAGAAGAGAGGAGAAGATTGTGAGTATTGGGATCTAAACCTTGAGCAATAAGCTTTTTCTTAATGCAAGAATTCCAGAAATTCTTCACTTCATTATCAGTCCTTCCTGGCAAATGTTTGGCTATTTGAGCCCATCGATTGCCTAAAATTCTATGCACATCAATGATTGTTCTCTCCTCTTGCTCCGTGAAAGAACCCCGTTTGAGATCCGGCCTCAAGTAATTTATCCACCGTAATCTGCAACTCTTTCCGCACCTTTGTAGCCCTAGACACCAAAGAAGAGTGGGGATGTTATGCATAATAGATCAACAAAAGTTCAATAGATAATTAAATAACGCGCGTACCTGCTAGTTTTGGAACAGAACTCCAACAGCCATGGCCATGGAGAGTGATATGCTTGACAAGTTTATCATCTTCTTCGGGTGACCAAAGTCCCCTCTTAACTTTCTGTTTGCTGCAGCAGTGATGCCCCATGTCTCCCTCACTGGCCCTCAACACCACTGTCAGCTACCTTTATATTCATGGTGTGTAGGCCACTTAATTTTATTTTCATCTCCAATCAAGAAATCTTCTCTCTCTCTCTCTCTCTCTCTCTCTCCCTCTCTCTCACGGAGAGCTGTTTTTTCAAATGTTATACATGCTTGATATAGGTGAAGTGTACGTCATTCTATAACTTATATTATATAAACCAACATATCCCAGCTTTCTAAGAAGGATGCTTGTAATAGCAGCTTCATTTGTACTCTTCTTTCTCTACTTACTTAAATGTTATAGATATAGATAAAGAAACGTATCCCTTTCATGCACCCATTAATTATATATTCGTTTACAGTTTCTTGTGGTAAATATCATATCCATTTATCAAATATACACACTTGAACAAGAAAACTTGTCCCTTTCTGTTTTTTAAGACAACCTTCCCACGTGTGAAGAGGTGACAACATTGAGCATACCAATAGTAAATCAAGTAATTGTAATTAGTAAAATCTACGTTTCCCTTGTCTGTAAATTAGTTCAATCGCTTAATAATAAAGCTGCATGGCCATTGGGCCCTGCCATCCCAGGGCTCCCTCTATTGGAGAGGGATCTGTTCCACCAATAGGGAGGCGCCATGTGGCGCCCGGCCCTGCCCAACTAGCAGCTCTCATTGCTTAAAAGGAAGTCTTTTTCACTCATTATCGAATACAAAGAATAGTATTTATTTATCTAAGAAATTAAAACCCTTATATAATTAAGTACTTAATAAATGTTCGTTAGTTGATAAATAATTTTTCATAGTATAGAGTACTATTTTTGGTCAAAAAAACAGCACATTTACTAGATAATGGAATATAGCAAGCTGGTCATGAATACTATTCATTTTCATCTTCTTTAACTTGTAATTTGATATAATCACATAAGCAAGTTTAGACTTTAGACATCATTTCCTCTTAACCTTCTTATTTTAGTCTTAGACGAGACCCTCAACGCATTTATCTATGCTAATCCTATAGTAGTAGCTTGCTTGAACGGTATTACTTAAATTCTTTTCGAGATATTGATTTCAACAAAATTATGACCCACTTGTTATACAAACAACAAACTAAAGAATATTTAAATACACAACTGCATGTACGTAAATGGCGTATCTCACAAGTCACAATGAGAAAGTGCATATATATGAGCGTATGTAGGGATTTTCTTGTGAAAAAGAATACGTATACGAAGTGAGTGATTTATTTACAACCGACAAGTTTTTAAAAATAAGAAATCATATATGTAAAATTCATCATTACTTTGCTAATTAACCTCATGAGGAAAAGTGTTGGCTATCATAATCCCTTGCATCAAAATTCAACACAAAATTAATCATTATAAATTGCATATATACCTTTTTAGGCAAAAAATTAAACCATCTTTGATGAAAAGTTAATATTGTATGATGATGGAAGGAACCATTTCTTTTTCAATATTCAACCGGACCATTTTCAATTTCTTGATGTCAACGAAAGAGAGTAATGATTTAGAGAGTTTGATAATCATTTTTCACCCCAACTTTTCCTCCATTTTCTGCTCCATTTAATTAATACTTAATTTCCATCTTACTTTCAATTAATTTCGTTTCTTCAGTGAGGAGAAAATCACGTAAAAAAGCAATTTCCATTCCACCTTTTCCCATATGTTACTTGACAATTGATCATCATTATTCATTACTTTGAGAGAGATTAATTAATTAATTAATTCTTCTTGTTACAGACACACGATACTACTATACACCCACATGCACTCAGCACTCTCTATATACAGTATTTGTTATATCTGGTACAAATTAATATGGGACTCTTGTCCTGAAACCTTGGCTTTTAGGGTTTAATTAATTAAAAGATCATTTGGCGTAGACATAGTGATGGATTTTACCCTTCTATTCTATTTTCTCTAGTCAAAGTTCTTCAATGCCTCGTAAAAACCAAATTACTAATGATAACGCCTTTTTTTTTTTTGCGCAAGCTTTTTGAACATAAGAATCAAATACTAACGCCTGTTTGGGTGGGGATTAAAATTAAATTTTAATAAAAATTGATGAAATGTATATTTAAAAAATTGTGAATTCCATAAAATATGTGTTAAAATTAATTGTTGATTTTGAGTTAGATTAAAATTTCTACCAAACGGGGTAGTGTAATCAAACTACAATTCAACAAAATCTATAAGGAGTTCTACAACATATATCCTCCAATATAAAACGAGGTGTCGTCCACTACCGAGTAGGAGAGTCGATGCTTGGGGGCTTCCGATGCCAGTGAATCCGCCACCTTATTCTCAAGGTAGATGTGAGTAACCACATTGTCCATTTGAGAAAGCCTACAAAGACATATCCCTAGATAGGCGCAACTCCAAGGATCTTCCCGAGGGTTGATCAAGAATGCAGTGTGGCCACCAAGTAAGTCGAGTCACTCTCCAACCAAAGTTTCTTCAACCATAGGTCCAAGCATAATCAATGGAAAAGTTATGACGGGGGGAGCTTTGTGAAGTTGTAGCACTTACTTATTGTTGATCCTAATTATTGCCACTTCGCGAAGTTGTCGTTAGACTTTATTATTATCATAAAAATGGAGAGAAAGAGAAGTTGGAGAAAATATGTGTATGATTTTCCGTTGTAAATATTTTTTTACCATATCTAATTACTGCACCAGTGAGACATGACATAATCTTATATTGAGACGAGTATCTATTAATCTTACGTTTTCTTGAATGTCTATTTTTCTTTCTACGAATTGATTGTTCTCGTTAAAATAAAATTAGAATTTATAATTCTCAACGAGCTTAGTCGTCTCAAAGGCATATAGCAAACATCGAGTGTGAAAGAGACATATTTGAGAGCTAAAAGAATCTCTCATTATTACTGCCAAAGGTCAAGAGCAATACCATCAACTCGGATTTGATGCTCAAGTGTAGACAATAGGACATCTCACAACCTCACCACTAAAGGGCATATCAGAATAGGTATTGAAAATTAGTAAAATCCTAGGCAATAAAATTTTATCTTTTTCACAAAATTTGACTCAAAATTTTTACTAATTATTTATATTGTCTTGAATTTTACTGGTTTTTCGATAATTGGTATCAAAGCGGTCTAGATTAATTATTTTTATGCTGTATTTAATCTGAATTCTTTGATTGTATGTATTGTTTTTGGGCATGAATCTTGAATGTTCTATGTGTTTTTGAATGATTGAAGAATTAATTTTAAGAGATGGGTGAATATATGAATTCTTGATCGTTAATGCTAAAAGATGTTTATGGATAATATTTAGGATTCTCTATTTATTGAGAACCATAGTTTCCACTTTCCATATAACTTTATTTGATAAAGATTTTATTATTGGAATTTGATTCTTAGTAGTCAATAAAGAAAACGATTCTTAGAGAAATTAAAAATTTCCACAAAACTAGATTTACATTTTTTATGAAATTAATTTATGCAAATAAAAAAATAGTTTTTGGACCCAAACAATTGCACCATGTACCATCGATTGGGGTTTTGCACAATAAAAACAAATTAGTCGATATTTTCAAACAAGCCATCGTCTTACAAAAATGTCGAAGGTAGAATTTCACGTCAGTTAGATATAAAAATAATAATTAATTAAATTATAAAGCTTTAAACTACTTTAAAAAAGTTGACATGTTTAGAAGCCTCTATATGGCTAATTTATATATATAATTTGTATAAATTGTCTAACTTTATTTTTAGTTAAACATTCTTTCAATAAATAATAATAATAATAATAATAATAATAATAATAACTATTACAATTATTTTATTTTTTTTAGAAAAATGGGCTAAAATGATAGCTTTCAAATCAATGCATTTTTCTTTTCTCACTGATTTGATTTTGACCTGGCCAGGAGAAGGGGGGAGAGATGATTAATTAACTAATTAATTAATTAAACTTTTTACTGTTGATTAAATTAATGTTAGTACGTACGTAGGACATATTCATGCTGGAAAAGAAGAAGAATTTTATCTGATGATCATCATGCTATCAAATACTGGAGCAGACAGACCACACAAGTGCAATTACAAAAGTTTTACTTAAATTAACATTGCCGACACTTTGTAATTATCTCTTCATACTCCTTTTTCCCTTTTCTTAATTTAAAAACCCCCCAATCTACACATTTGTCAATCTAGCCTGCACGCGCATATTAGTAGGATAATCGTAAGTGTACGATATTGTTAACGAGTATACGACTCGAATATCGTTTCAATTAAATTTGTGGTTGATTTGTCTTAATTTCATTGCACGTGCGAGAATATATGTAAGCGAGCAAAATTAACTAGGGTTGTCGCACATACGAACCTCTTTGCAACCCACTTAATTTTTTTTGCTCTATCATTTTTCTTTTATCTTTATTTGAATTTTTATTTTACGTCTCAAAGTATCATGGCCTCTCTCTTTTCTGCCCTTATTTCACTACAGTCATCCACGTTCGGAATGTTCTCTAAAACACGAAAAATACTACAAAAATCAATATAAACTCATCGAAACTACTTACTAGCATACACACGATGGTATAAACTAGACGTGCATGTATATATTAACGTTGTTCTTACCTTCGATGTGATGGGTTATTGTTTTTTCAAGTTTTAACAAAGTCTTTTTCTTCCTTTTTACTAAATTATTAGATTTTTGCCTTGTTTTCAAATCTTTCATTTGACGCATCTCACCACGGCCTATAACTATAATACATTTTGTGAATTTCGATCTTATCTATTAATTAGAAAACTTATTAGAGAAGTAATTTATTTTATATATGTTTGTTTTGGCCAAAGTTGGCATAACTAATTAATTAATTAAATAATACTTCGTGTCTTGTGAAAATAATTATTTAGATATTTGAGAAAGCTCACTGTACTGATACAGTACATTGCATGGCAGCTTCTGGCTCCATTTCTTGATGAGCTGGTAAAACTGAAAAATGTGATTATCATAGTAAGATGAAAGCTTCAATTTCAATTTTTAATATCCATACATTAATATATTATAAGATGGATTCGAGCTCAATTTTGCTCAAAGAACCAAGCTTCTAGAGGCAAATTGAGCTGAGGGGAATGAATGAAGTGTCTAACTGAATATTTACTTTTCTACTTCAAAGCAATAGCATTCAATTTTGGTTATGGCTGTGTGTGTGTGTGTGTGTGTTGCTCAAGAAGAATTTGTGTAATGGACAACGGGTAAAGTACGATCAGTAGTCACTACGAATGAGAGTGATATAATTCAATTATTCAAATGAAAGAATATTGTTGAGGTCGAAAATTGTATAAACAAGATTCAAGCCAATTTAAAATGTACATAAGAATTTTATTGATAATGATTTGCAAATTATAATTGTCTTTTTTTTTTTTTGCTAAAGAAGATATTTGAAATATGAAGGGTTTAGAGCTTTTTCTTCTCCCCCTTCTCCAAGACCTCATTCTTCCTTTTATAGGAAGAGATAGCATGCATTCTCCATTTTCTTGTCTTATCAACTACAGTAACGAGCTGAGAAAGTACATCATTAGCATGTTTGGATTGATTGTTGAGCTCGGCTATATCAAGTCATTATAAGTTAATTTTACATGTGGTTCCCAACAATTAATGAACTAATTAGAGAATGAAGCTAAAACATTTGATTGATGGAATTGGTGGGTGCTGATGTAAGACATTCCAAATGTCCACTTGTTAATTGACTATTTGTTTGTTTAATGTGTAAGTAATCTTCAATCAATATATTCCCTCGAATTTCAGCAATTACTAATACTAGCTAATCTCAAATATACGAGTTTAACTTAGCTTGAGCTTAATACATACAAAAAACTGTACTTATCGACCTCGGAGGTCGGATGTCAACAAATATGATTGATTATGATACTTACTACTTAGATCTTGCAAACTTGCTATTTGTTAGATCAAATCACGCGGTCAGGACGATGAACATTTGCAAAAAAGAAAAAGTTACAAAAAGAAAAAAAAATTGATTTTGTTGTCGAGTACCCATGGTCCCGATTTAAGAACCATCAATTCTCATGAAGAGAGAAGTTATGCATATTTTATTTTTTCTTTTCAGCTATTTTATTCGATTCATAATTAAACAAAATATAAAAATAAATTTTACCTTTATGCCCCAAGTCCTGCATATTGCCAAGGAGCTGCATGTAGCAAAAGAAAAGACAAATAGAAAGCTTAGAATTTTCTTGGAGACCAAGAAGTCCCTTCCTACAAGTGCAACTGTTCAACTGAGGGGGTAAACTTGCCTCTAATTGACGCTTCCTTCATGGACGAATGAGTCATTTTGCCATGTAGACTACCATTCATAATTTAAACAACACATAAAAATAATTTTTTCTTTAATGCCATTAAAGGCTTGCTCAATTTAAAAAAAAAAAAGGAGAATTGGTGACCAAATTGAAACTAGGCTATAAGTTCAGTGACTTACTAGATGTATTTTGAACTCAAAAAAATAACTGTAAAATTAGAAGAAAGGAAAAACACCCACCAGGACGCCGTCAGCCACCCCCTTTACCCTCCACCGCCGTCCACGTTTTAGCTGGCCACCACCATCCCGTTCCTCTTCCTCTTCTCACCCCCCACTGCTTATTTCAGACAATTATTCTTCCTAACTTCCATGGACTGAAGTTTTTCAAAATCAATTGATAGTGTCTTATGGAACAAGAATCAGAGGCATGCTAACAATGAAATCCGTCTCTCTTGGTAGGCAATCGATTCTCAGTTACTACAATCATCATCAGAATCTGGGATGGTGGGTTTTGAGATCCTGGTTCAATTCATGGTCTCATGCAATAAGAAACGCATCATCCTCTTCACCTCTGAAAGCCCTCAAACTCTACTCTCAAATGCAAAGAAAATCTTTGCCATTTGATAGTTTCTCTATTCTGTACGCTATCAATTCGTGCACCCATTTTCCTGATAACGTCGACAGCCTGCCCATTATTCGCCACCTCCACGCCCACCTTCTTAAACTCGGCTTCAATACCCACGTTTACGTCGCTACTTCACTATTGCACTCTTATGCTTTAGCAGTTTTTGGTGACGCGTGTAACTTGTTCGAAGAAATGCCTGAGAGAAATTCAGTCACCTGGAACACTATGATCACAGGATATTCACGACATGGGGATGTTAAAAGTGCGTGCAAAATCTTCAATCAAATGCCTAAGAGAGATCTTGCTTCCTGGACTGCGATGATCACGGCTTATATGAACAGTGGTTTTTGGGATGAAGGCCTTGCGCTTTTTCGGCAGATGGTAATTGTGAAAATCATTGATAATGAGTACCTAAAGCCTGATCAACTGATGTTGGGTTCAGTTTTGGCAGGGTGTGCAAACATGGGTTCAGTTGGATTAGTGTTTGGCAAATCTTTACATGGATTTGCAGTTAAAAATGATTGGCAATTGAATGTGACCTTTGGTACTTGTTTGGTGGACATGTATGCCAAATGTGGGTTGTTGAAGAATGCTTGCCTGGTTTTTGACATGATGAAGGATAAAAATGTAGTGGCCTGGACAGCCTTAATATGTGGCTCCGCTCAGCATGGCTATGGCCAAGAAGCATTGCTAATATTCGAGAAGATGAAAAAAGTAGGCCTTGAACCCAATGAATTGACGTTCACAGGATTACTTACTGCCTGCGTCCAAGTTGGGTTGGTGGACGAGGGACGCGGATACTTTAGGCTGATTGAAGAGTGTGGACTGAGGCCAAGAATTCAGCATTATGGTTGCATGGTTGATTTGTTTGGAAAGGCAGGATTGTTAGGGGAAGCATACGAAGTTATTAAAACAATGGCACTTGAGCCCAATGTGGTTATTTGGAGTTCGTTCTTGTCTTCTTGTAAGTTGCATAGGCAGTTGGAGATGGCCGAGAAGGTGATTGATCAGGTGATGAGAATGGTGAGACCAGAGAATGATGGTGGGGTTTACACGCTCATAGCTGATTTGTATGTTTTGAGCGGCAAGTGGATCGAGGCAGAAAGACTGAGAAAGCTTATGCTCAACCAAAATGTGAGGAAGGCGCGGGGATCTAGTTTCATTAGAAATGGAGACGTGTGAAAACCAGGAAAATCCTTCTTTTTCCCTGTATTCCTTCATCAAGCTCTCTCGCGGAAACCATCAGCAACAAAATGAGGATTAAACTCCAGACTGGTTCTGCTGGTTCCCTCAAAACAATTACAAATAACTTCCAATCGAAGGAGGCTATTAGAGTTTCTTTGTCATATCAATTCTTTTGACATGAGATAAATGAATATTCGTTGAAAGTCCATTTTTGTCAGCAAGGGATCACCAAGTCCATTTTTGATGGTCCATTTTTGTCAGCAAGGGATCACCAAGTCCTGAGGAAATCTACAAGATTAAAGAGTTCCGGTTACAATGTATTTAGAATCTATCCAAGAGAATGATGGGGATTATTTGTAACTTGTTACTGTTACTTTCGTTTATGAAATTATTATAATAATCCGAAGAAATTACACATGGACTCCCCAGTCCCAGTCCCAGTCCCAGTCTCAGCCCCTACCCCCAGCCTTCTTTATATATGTATAGCTATATATATTTGTGCGCATTCGTGTAGGAATCAAACTGTTTGGGTAATTCGAAGTGAGCGAACTCCAGGTAGAGATCTATAAGATCTCAAAAGTTCAAATTGTTTGAAATGAAACGCTTGTAACAATGATAGATTAGATCCAAGACCTACTAAGCCTACTCCATTCTCTTCGCCTCATACAAGGTAGTCAAAGTTCCTGCGACAGCATATGGAACCACATTCTTGTTGGCTGTTGCTACCCTTTGGACCCTCCTCATATTCATGCTATTTCTCACTTCTCAATTGTCCCACATAAGTTCATGCCCATGACCATCTTGATCTTATCTTATTCAGCATGTACAAGCACAAAAAAGCCAATCAGAACAAATACCAGATATACTAAACTTATAGCGCTTAAAAATGTGGTTTGAGTAGTTTTCCGATCTTGACAATGACTACTTACTTTCAATTGGGAGTCTGACTTGCCACTAGGCTTCTACCCTGCCTAACTTCTTATTGATGTATTATTTCATGGAAATTCAATCCAAATCGCAATGGTATTTCCTTGATCTTGAATGGATCTTGCTGCGCTCTACCAATAAAATTAAAACACACAATCCCCTAAATTTACGTTACGCAGCAGATGACCAAAATAGATTGATAATTGGATCTGTTTGTGAGATTTGATTTTCACTTGGTGCTTGTTCGGTAAAACTTGTTTGCTACCCACAACTTTTAACATCACACAGCCCCTTAATCAAGTTGAAAGTATACATGAAGTATCAGGATAACCAACATCACAAGAATTTTTTCAGAATACAATCGGGTAATCGACAATATAACTGAAACGGTATCAAATTTGAATTCATTGAAATTGATCGCCCCAATTAAATTGCAAACATGCCATTATCGTGCAATGCTAGCACCAAAACTGCAGTTTTACAAACAGGACAAGTAGAAAGAATATGGCTTCATTCACACTTAATTCCAAGTTGTGGACATTTGTGGAGGGGGAGGGGGTAACAAAGGATTTCAGGATTCTTTATTCAAATTGACGACATTTCTGAAAGTTTCTTGTTCCCTTTTTGCTGCAACGGCTTCATCATCGGGTACCTGAACAGGTGACATTCCGGCAATCTTAACACACTACTTTTCTTGTATAAAAATCTATTCACAACAGGCTTTAAGAGCAGTGCAGTCAATATCAGTTTAAGGCAGAGAGGAGGGTAAAAGTAGACAGACTGAAATACTCAAAAAAATCAATAAAACAGAATATCGGGATGGACAAAAAGGAAAGAAGAAAAAAAATAGTCTACCTGATTCAACTGATCAAGACCGGGGGACTTGCAACACAAAAATGTATAGATCAGACTTTCTGTAGTGAGAAATAAAAGTATCAGAGAACCTCAATCACATTATATAAATTTCAAAAAATTGTAATTAGAAAGGCCTTATGCCCCAACATAAAGGAGAAGTTATTATGAAAATCTACGTAGCACCACACAAACTAAAGAATTGGCTGCCAATTCAACCATGAGTAAATCGTCAAGAAAACAAACTCTATATTCCACAGGAGGAGAACCTCCGGTTATTCCTTTCCTATTACATAACTCGCAAAAAGTAAAAATAAAAAATAAAAAAAAAGGAGAGAGAGAGAGAGAGAGGTCAGAATCAGGTGGATAACATCAATAAAACAATACAGTCCCACACTAACATGAATCACAGAGGTGACAACTATCTAGCACAAGTTAGAGAACTGCACAAGCAGAAAACATAAATTAGTATAACAAATATCAAACCCAAGATGTTCATTAGCATAAAACCAGTCAACTTCACATTACCCTCAAGAGATGATCGCCAAGATGCCGGATCTGTATTAGATACCATACTATCATCAGTTTAAAGTTTCGAAACATTTAAAAAGTACAGGACCAAAATAATATCTCAAGTGACAGCAAAGAAGGATGGAACAAAAGATTCCTAAGGATCATAATAATAATTCTCTTCGTAACACAACAGTTTCCAATATGAACCTTTTGAAGGCCTCGTCAATCAAAGCAAGTTATCTCTTTCTACCACCGCGTTCCCTGAGAGAAAGCGACAGGGAGTCTCCAGGGGCAACATTGTAATATGCAAGTGATAAGTTGTCCTTCAGAAAACCAGCCTTTCCACTCAGCTTCTGTTTATTTGCAGGAAGCTGGATCTCACCAGCAATTTTCTCTTTTAGGCTGGCGACTGTTTCAGATAGGGATTGCACAGTAATCTCCAGCACTTGTCCTTTGAGATTTCCTTCATCAACATTCGGCACAGAAATATTGACACAAGCAGGACCCTACAGCCAGCTCAAGTAATCAATAAATCACAATCCACTAATTAAAAAAAAGATAATGTATGCAAAGATATTAAATGGCAGTGTCATAAAAGAATGAGAGTAAATCTATGATAAAAAAGAGTTGCAAGAGAGAAAGCAAAGATGGTCCATACAGAATGCTGGGCCAGGAACTTCTCTTCAGGGATGAGCATAGAGTCGTCAAGCTTTGGCCTCTTGGGCTCTGGCTCTTCTGGAAGTGGTGGAGGTGCCTCCTCGGGGGGAGGTGGTGGAGGCATTCCTTGCGGCATAGGTGGTGGTGGAACCATGTGCATGCCAGGTTGGGACATGGGATGGTGAACAAAAGGTCTGGGACCTCCCAGAGGAGTAAACTGTGATCCAGGTGGTGGAGGAACAGGGACGCCAGGCGAATTTAGGGGCATTGATGGAGGCATTGGGGGTCGATTTACCATAAGAGGTTGGCCGTGCATCATTGACATTGGAGGAGGTGGAGGCCGAACAGAAGGAATCATGTTGACAACCGGAAGCCTTGGTGGTGGCGGTGCAATTACCCCAGAATTTGAAGTGGTCGGATACTGGACGTTAGTTGGAGGTCTAGGAATATTTAAAACAAGTCCAGGAGGCGGAGGAAGAGGCCTAACTGATGGCATACCAGGTCTGGGAGGTGGAGGTGCTGGACCAGGAAGGTTTATAGCATTGTTATATGTAGCATCATTTTGGTCCTCCCCAGCATTCTGAGTCATGGCCTGGCTTGCTGTGCGACCAATGCTTCCTGAATGACCATCCCATATGACCTGCTTCGGTTGTTCATCTTTCTTCTTCTCAATCTCTGCCTTGACAGCATTAGAAACTTCTTCTTCAGTAGTACCAAAAATATCAGGGCGAGTTCGTGCAAGTCCCACGATGTTTCTGGAAATTTCATCATCAGCTGCAAGAGTAGTCTCTCTAATCTTCGCAAACATTCTTTCTTTCTGTTCCTTGTACTTAGGATCAATAAGAGAGATCCTCATATGTTCAGACATCTCATTGATGGGAATCAGCTCGCCAGTTATTGGAGAGACACCATATTTAGTTGGGTCTCTTTCTGCAGGGATTCTCTCCTCAGGCCTCTTCCAATTCTTCACAATTCTCATAGGCGGTTCCTGTTCTTCGAGAGTTGGCTTGGCTTCGTTGTTATTCACATCACCACTCTCTTCAAGACTAGCAGCCTTCATACCCTCCTCAACAAGCTGGACCTCTTCTTCGTCCATCTCCATTTCTACTTCCTTTCCAGGCTCAACAATCTCTTCTTCTTCCATAGTCGACATCTTGCTCCTCCTTATAACTTCCTCGAGTGTCATTGGAGGCGGTAAATCCTCATCCTCGTCGTCTGCAAAGTCTATAGTCTCAACAACAACAAAATCATGCCAATCAATCATCGCCATCTGCAGCCGCTCCTGCTCAATCTCATCTTCAGCTTTCTGCCTCGCCTGCTCTTGAGACCGTTCCCATTCGAGCCTATGCAAGCAGCGCTCCAGGACAGTCGTCATATCAGCAACACTATTTCTCATCTTGTCAGTAAATCCTTTGGGAGGCATCAATACTTTGGAATACGCATCAGCAAGTGATGTAAAGAACATGAACATACTGTGGGTTGGCTTCAGAAAATGGAACTGAGGATTATTGATCTCTCTACTCGTCAAACCTGTCAAAAAAGACTTCCCGTTCCGAGCCACAAACTGAGCGGTGAGCTTAATTATATCCAGTTCCTCCCCTGTAATCCCTTCAGGAAGTCGAACGGTGTACTGCTCCGCTTCTGGTGGCTCAAGAACCTTTCGGACGGGTCTAAACAGAGCCGACGGATCAGGCTTTGCAGAGGCATCACTGACATCAGCAGCCAGAGCCATAGCAGCAGACTCGGGAGCTGACGAATCAGCAAGCTCCGACGGCTGCTGCTGGATAGAAGTTAGATTTTGGGCCCGAGCCTCAGATAACCGGTGCTGGTAGTAAGCGTGGTAAGGATCAGAGGCACGTAAGAAGTTGAATTTAGCATTGCCTTCATTGTTAGCAATGATTCTTTTCTCAAACTCGGGCCCATTCTTCACCACAAATTGTGTCGTTTTATCTACAATATTTCTGATATCGGGGGGTGGATATATGATTCCAATAGTCTTTGTGTGGGTTTTAACTGTTGTTGGAAGAGAGTTGGATAAATCATTATCATTGGTCTTGTCCCCATTCATCTCTTCATCTTTAGATTCCTCTATCACCTGAGCCAGGGGTGTTGGGCCAAGATTCCCATCAGAGGGTGGTGCAGGGAGAGGCAATATTGGCAACGAACCCAGCATTTTCCAATCTGCAAATCACTACTAACGTCAGCCCAACAATTATGCACATACAAACAGCCGAATTTGAAAAAAAAAATAACAGTGGGGATCATAAGTTTGGACCCAAAGTCTGGAGAATAAACAAATAAATTTACGGAAGAAGGAAGGTTTTGAGTTCGAATGGCTAGGGCCGCAAAAGAAATCCACGTTGAGGCCCAACCCGACTGTACGTATGTGTGCGATACAGGCCAAATCCGCATGGACCATGTAAATTCCAGAGGCCAAATCTGGTGAGCCATGGTCAGAGGACGTTCCAGTAACAGCTCAATAGGCTAATTCTAAATAATTCACAATGCATCCAACTAATTACTTCCTGTATGGAACTTGTAAGTGTGTAATGACAAATGAAGACAGAAATAATGAGATTCTTACATTCTTAAACCAGGTATGCTAAATTCCCATACGTCATAAGCATGGCCAACATTTAAAAAAATAAAAATACATGCTTTTTTACAAACAAAATATAACGACGACAAAAGGACATAAGAAATGAGAGGTTGAGAAAACTAATTGCAAAATTATAACATAAATAACAGGGACAGAATTTGAATCAGACCTGGGCTACCAGTTCTACTATCATTTTGCATGCAGAGGCTCCCACCCATATTCTTAACTGCATTTGCCGATAACGCAAATACACACACATGAACAAGCCTCCGTCAAAATGGAATAAAACAAGTGCAATGATTGTGAAAGAAACCTCATGGGGAAAACGTCACAAGTGAAACCCGCCGAAAGAAAAATAGTGGAATAATCCTACCAATAAGACTTGAACCGATTGAATGCCAATTACTCAATTTAAACAATTAAATCTAAAACAACCTTACTAAGAGCATGTTTGGCAGATCTTAAATTGGTCAAAAATACTTCTTTTCCACACATTACAATGCTCAACCACTGCTTATAAGCACTAAGCACTACCAAAGAAGCATTGGTCGCATAAGAATACAAATTATTTAATAGCAATTTATATGGGTAAGTACACTTAAAATCGAATTGGTATATTTCCAACGTTCAAGTATATTCAAGATTCCTATTATGCTTTAATCAGAGATTCTAAATGCTAGTCAAAACATCAGCACAAGTTTCTAACAAACAAAACTAATTAGCTAGGCCTATTAATAGGTAAATTTGAAACCCTCTGAATCTATAACAGACTAGATACCCAACAACAGCTCCAAAAGTATGAAACAGGCCCCCACACACCATTAAATATTAGCATAATGAAGAGTGTGACAGAATACTATTTCTTTCGTCTTTCTCCTCCCACCACACCCTAACCCCCCCTCCATCAGGGGGGAACTTCAGGCATATTGAAAAACAAACATTATTGGAATAATATAAATTATTTACCGGTAATAGAATTAAGGATTTATATGTGCAATATAAAATCAAAATATTGAGTGCACACATAAATAAATAGCTGTTTCTAAACTTGCAATTAATTCATATTGCCTATGCGACAAGGGGAATACCCAACCAGAGAAATGGGAAAAAGAGAGATGGAGATGGGAGCAAACTACCCACGCAGCATATTACCAAATAATAATTCACATCCAAAGGTAAGAACTTTTTACAGAGCCTCACACCATATAAATGCTTACGAAACCAGATTAGGGCTTCAATTCACCCTTTTCCATAAACCAGCAAGGCAGAAAATAGCTTCAGTCCGGACATAAAGACGCAAATAAATAAGAAATAAAAACTCATGCGCATAATCTGCGAGTAAGAAATGAGCTGAAAAAAAAAATCCCCAAAAAATTGCATCCCAGCGGAAAATTAAGGTCCGGGAGAATCACGATAACTTTCAATAATAATAAAAAAAAACGACAAAATTTAATTACCGACTACTCACCTGTTTGGAAGACGAACAAACACGCAGCACTGTCTTGTGAGCGAAATCAAGAGAAACACAAAATCTATTTCCCCCCTCCGTTTGGATATTTACGGTTCAAAGATAGCGAACAAATCTGTGAAATGTTGTTGGAACCCTCGGGATGGGTTTGAGTCGTTTGACACTGAGAACAGGATACTGGAGATTTGGGAATTTTAACAGACAATTCATTCATGGGCCGGGCCTTATAAAATCGGGCCAACCTACTTCATGGGCCAAATCTGTCTATTGGGCATCGACTGGGCTATTGTAGCATAGGAGATGTGTCACTAATGCAGTTTATATCAGCCCTCCTAAAGCGTGTATGAATTATTTAAATTATAAATAGATATGAATAAGTTGTGGATAAGTGAATAACTCGTGAATTCCTAAATAAAATGCGTTTTATTTAGCAAGGTCAATCTTATATTGTGGTAGCAATAGAATGGCCAATGACAATATCTATTTTATATCTTCTAAACGCAAATCTTCAATTTTCTTGAAAACCCTTGATTGTTAGTCAAAAGGTCCAATTTTAGGTAACTAAGAGAGCAATACGAGTAATGATTCCAACAAATGCTTCAAAACTAAGATTATTTTCTATGTATTCTACGGATTGTTATTTTGAGTGGCATGAAAGTTGAAAGAATTTTTCAATTTATGTGATATTGATGTTCAATAAATAGATACTCAATTGTAAATTAATCTTCAATACATTTTATAGATTGCTATTTAGGTGTCTTTTATTTTTTTTAAAAATAAAAACAAAATCATATCTAAATCTAGACCCCATTTGGTTTGGATTAAAATTCAATTAAAATTTTAAGTCAAATTCAGCAATTAATTTTTATTTTACATTTCATCAACTTTTATCAAAATTTACTAAAAATCTTATTTTAATCTTTACCAAACATGGGTTAAATCAGGAAAGAAATTATTAATTTTGTTGAGTCGCTCCATTTGGCAGAGCGTCTGAATCTAAACAAAACTCTTGATATTGTCTACTTTTTTCTATGTCATGTTAGATTGATAAGAGTCCACATCAATTTGCAGTGGAGATGAATTTTATGACATTGTTCATTTCACCTTTTTGAAAATTTTAATCGTATATGTGCTTGAATCCCTTGGTATTCCTTTATCTTCTATTTATCACACACAATCGACCATTCTTACACAATCAAAGGCCAACTGAAGGTGTTGGAATAAGATTGCATGGTGTAATATCCTACCATATTCTTTTTACTGCAATATTGCAAAGTTTGTGATGTGTATATAGGCCATAGGTTCTTTGAAAATATACGGGGATTTAACAGCGAAAGCATGCCTTTATATCACTGTGTTTAGTATTTAGTACACATCAAGCAAGCATGGACGGACCCAATCTAGATTTATGGTTTTGAAATGGGCATGTCTCGTTTTCACAAGTGCAAAAACTGAAATCAATTAATTCGAGTTTCCATAACCAACCAGGCAAACTGCAAAAGTTCATGTGATCATCCTAAGAGAGAGAGAGAGAAGCAATTGTAATACAATAACAATTCATCATATAATTCTTGGAAATTGTATCTCCAATAAAAACATAACCAAAAGCAGCAGGAAAAGAGTTCTCGAAACAAAGGAAAATAGAGTTATTAAGAGGCATCGGCAGCAGGTTGGGTGACTCCAAACTTCACTAACAACTCACCCAAAGCCACTGGTGAGCAGACCTGATACTTCACTTTTCCATTAGAAAGGAGAACCTCAGCCAATTCAAGTTTCTCTGAAGTAAGACTAGTGCTGTCCATCGTCTTACTGAGTACCTTCAGAGCAAGTTGAACAGCCTCTTCCCTTGTGATTTCATCTTTGTAGTCCTGCTTAAGCATTGATTGAGCTGCCTGATTGTTTGATCCAATCGCTGCAGCCTTCCAACCGCTGTAATTCCCACTTGGGTCACTCATGTAGAGCTGGAACCCATAATTTTTATCCCAACCTGCAAAAAGGAAAGAGACACCAAATGGACGGAGCCCACCAAACTGAGTGTAGCCTTGCTTGGTGTCGCACAAAGACTGAACTAGCTGTTCAACTGGCATTGGTTCTTGGTAAGCATAGGTATATCGCTGAGCTTGGACTCTGGCAGTGTTAATAAGGATGTTGGCATCAGACATTATTCCAGCCACAGCACATGCGACATGGTCATCAATCTTGTACATTTTCTCTGTGGATGCTGAGGTCTGTAGAAGCTTGGAAGTCACTTTCTTTTCTCCAACCAACACAACCCCATCTTTGGACAATATTCCTATGGCACTCCCTGCATTCCCAATGGCCTCCATCGCATATTCTACCTGATAGAGGCGGCCTTCAGGAGAGAAGATTGTTGTACGACTGTCATACCTTCGAGACATTTTATATACTGCAGGGGTTATGTTTCAATGATTAGATCAGTGTCATTTGATCATGAACATTCATATTCCCAGGAAATTGATAAAATAAGTCTAAGGCATACAGTAAGATGGACACTTGGACACCAGAAATCAGAATAACTATCATTGATAAAGTCTGAGCAACAACATATTGGAGAACCAGAATCCTATTAACATTATATCTACATCATCATTGGCAATTTTCATGTCCTAGAAATCTTTTCCTGCAACTTAAGATAACTCATAAATTGAACCACGGAATGGATCCTATTTCCAGGGGAATGAAAGCATGTTATGAGGAATAAATACATGGGTCCATTGGTGAATCATGTATAGACAAAATAATATAATAGAATAATGCCAATTTAAGTACTTAATCAACGGTAATGAATGTTAAATTACATCTTTTTACCACTTCCAACAGAGCCATGCGATAGGTCATTATAATTTATAGCAAGAGGTCACTAGTCTCGTACTCGCTCCAGCAGATAGTGAACTATTTTGACTCATTGAAACAGTGATTATTTCTTAGACAACAGGTTCAGAATTTCTCTATTTTCCATTGATAAGCCAATATCACACGAAATAAACTAAGTATAACAATTTAATGGACTGAAATGCAAGGAATTTTTACACCCAACTATCTAATACCGACAGCGTTTAAAATTAATCTCCTCATTATTTAGGGTCGAACCATAAGTTTAGATTCGAAAATGTTGAGAACATAAACTGCTCGCCTAAAACTGTAAAATCGCAAGAAGCCCCCCACATACATCGGTTTGCATCTTCCCGTCATTTAATTAGATCAATTTGCTGCACCCTAAATTGAAATTTTGAAAATCTATTTACAGAGAAAAAAGATGCTGTTCAATGGAATCAACCAAACAATAATTACAAGCTATCAAGGAACTAGATGAAGAATCAACAGAAATAACACAGAGAGAGTACCTGATTGAAGATCTGAAGAGTAGGTTTCGGAAAAGTAGAGCGTTGTGACTTGTGAAGTGTTTGGCAGAAGATTTTGAAGA
>CAIGRL010163959.1:0-11146 GCA_903798325.1 Fraxinus xanthoxyloides | reverse complement strand
GATTTTTGTGTCATAAAAGACCTGGCTGCATATTTTGTAGGGAGTCTGAAATCTATATTTAGAAGACCAAGAATGTAATATGCAACATAAGAGTCAAGCCCAAACATTGTTCATGCAAGTTAACCAACAATCTAAACCCATTTGTTTACATTCCTAGATATAGTTCAGATTTCCTTGTTTTTCATTTTCTAGAAGCCAGGGAGAGAATTCCACAGGATGAAGAATGAAATCTCTTACATTTAAGTGCGTTTACTTGAATAAGAGGATAATTGCATTGTATTGATTAAGAGGATAATTGCATTGTCTTGATTATGGTTGGCTTATGCAAATAAGTTATTATTGTTGGCTTTTAGTAAACTGGAAATTCACAGTATTCAGGTATTCAAAACTAGCTTAGTAAGCATTGTTTCATTATTTCCATATTGCACGTTTTTCATGTGATTTAGAAAGAATGGTAAGATGTGCTTTTGATTCATGCGTTTACTTGAATAACTTTTAATATTATTTAATTAAATATTGATAAACAATCTCGCTCTTACTATCATTGATTGTCGACAGTCAATGGTCAACATCCGCCCGGGCTGAACATTTGTGCTCGGTCCGTCCCTGGCTCTAATAGATGGCCACTCCCAGGAAAACAAAAAAATGTAATACCCGATGCTTTGATTCTCTAATGAGAAATAATACCTATAAAAATAAATCACATGCCAAAGAAGATGTCACTTGAAACCGGAGAATGTACTACTCTTCAAGATATTTATTTTGGTAACTGATCAAATTATCGTGTCCCGGTGTCCTCTTCTTGCATAATCAAGCTTTTGAACAATCACGAAAAATCAACAATTACATAAGCACAAATAAAAAATTGTAATAATTAAACCTACTTAGCGGTAAATAAATCACTAAAAGCTATACTACAGAAGAAAAGCCTATTCTCTTTGGTTAGGCTCTCCTTATAATTTCAAAGGCAAAAAGATTTGGCTTCAAAATATGCAAGCTCAAAAACTTCTAATATGGCACTCGTTAGTTTTATGAATAAGATGCACAGCATCACACGAGTCCAATAGGTTTGAATGGATTGTCAAGTGATAAATTGAAGTCTCTAAACTTAATATAAGGTGGCAAGACATCCACCTATGGAAAATCTAGCAAAATTATCATTTACAGGATTGTATAAATGACAAGATTTCATTCTTTGGGCATATACTAATAATGAGGAAATTGCAATACATGTCAATTTTTGGCTTTACATTTTCAAAAATGTCACTTTTTTAAAGTCTTTGCAAGATTGTCATTTTTGGACATTTTTGTCCCTCTATAGAATTGAAATACCATACATGTCATTCATTAAATGAGATTTGATTATATAAATTTTTTTACAAAAAACTGAAAAAAATGTCACATCCAAATAACTCAACTTTCAATTTAAAAAAAATAGTGAAAAACCAAAAACAAAAACAAAAAATACAACTCAATCTATCATTCAAACCCTCGCTAACCTTAAACTGACTCTCCTCTCTCTCATTCGAATAGTCAAAAGCCTAAACCTTTGACGACCACCGTTAATCAATCCATCGTCGTTGATGACCACCGTTAATCAGCACAAGTTTGCTTTTTTCTTTCCACTTGCATTTTTGCTTTCTTCTCTTCTGATTTTTCACATTTTTTGGGTATTTGCTTTTTTATTCTTCACCCTTTTTCCCTTAACTACAACAAAATGTATTTTTTACGGCGTGCATTGCAAGCCGTAAAAACCTCGTTACAGCATGCGGTCGCAAGCCATATAAAGTCATGCCGTAAAATGTGGTTTACCTTTTACGGTGTACAGCCATCTATAGAACGCCTTAAATTCATTTAACGACGTTCGGTTGCACACCGTAAAAAATTGCAATTTAAAACAGGCTTATGCACACCGTAAAAAGGCAGCTTGATTGATATAATATGCCTAATTTTTTCGATTCTTGTTGTCTATTTTTCTAGTTCTATGAAAGTGCTAATATTAAGGTTTATGTAAGTTATCTATGAATTTATTTTTTATAACTATGTTTTCCACTCTTCTTTCATATAAATAATGTTCAAGGGATCGATTATTGACTCGGTGCTTCGAATTTGGAGTTATAGTCATCGTCCGGAGACATTGATAACCATTCTATTTCAAACATTCCATTTGGATCGAGATGGTATGGATCATACTTTCTTCGATTTTTTATTATATTTTTTTGTTTCATTTGGCCAATTTATGTTTAAAAGTAAAATTTGAATTATCCATCCTCTGTTCAACTAATGCTAGGTTTGTACGGGCCTTGATTTTTAATCGACCCATTATTGTGTTCAACTAAGTTTTAATGTTTGGATGGTTCTTGGTCATTACTAGGCAAACTGGGTTTGGGTTTAATTTTTGAGTTTGCGAAATGAGCCAAAATTGAATTGGGGGCATGTTTTGGTCAACTATACACAAATAACCTTGGCTATTTTTTATATTTTGTAGCATGCATGTGTGTCTGCTTATGTAGAGTTATTTGCATGTTATTTAAGTGTTGGATCATTCTAATTTCGTTCTTGAAAATGTCTTTGCATTTACATGTACAACTTATGGCTGAGTCCATGTAAAGTGGTGTTATTTGAAGCTATGATTATAACACTCATCATGTTTGTCATAACCTGATCCTTTATGTCTTGGAAAACCAATATGAATGTGAAATATAAATATCAATCCCATTATTAATTGAATCATTGTCGAGATGAAATGTCGTTCTTGACAGTTAGGTCTGAAATTCTCGACATTTGACTCATTTATCTCGACAGATGGTCCTGTAAGCCAAATTTTGTTAAGCTTCTCTTCTACGTGTGGTTTTAGGGGTTGATATGTATGAAATATCATCATTTGAGCACCATTATTACTTCATGAAATGTAAATGTCACAGTTATGAAACCATCTATACAAATAAACTATCGTTCTAGATTGATGAGGCATCGACCCAAAAAAGTGCTTGTCCGGACTACTAGAGGGTCCATCGGCTGGTGGAGTAAACGAGGGGATTGGTATGTGTCATTACTTTAATTTAAAAAAAATATTTGTTGCACGGTTTGGAGTTCTTATCCTCATGATTTCAAACTTGGTTGTTTCGTATGAAAGTGTCGATCGAAAGTGGTAGCCTAAACTACCAAATGGTCCATCCGTTAGTGAGGTAAAGAGGTGATTAGTATGTGTTATTAATTTCATTTTAAAAAGGAATTGCCTAACTGTTTGGATTTCTTAACCTTATCATTTGAATCTTGATTGTTTCATATCAAGGTGCCAACCCTGAATGTACATGCTGGACAGTCACAAAGTTTCCTATGCTTGTGGCATGATGGAGGCTAATTGTAAGTTCCGTAATGGAGAAGTTATACAATGTCAAATTCTTATATTTGTGTTAAGTATGTCTAGTTTAAGGTAAATGTTTCATTTCGATGTTACACTTCAAATGTTGGTACAATTTGTTATATTATTCAATTATTAAATTTTGGTAACTAATACGACGCAAACCACTTTTCGTATGAAGGTGCCGACCCTGTTAAATTTTGGTAACTAATACGACGCAAACCACTTTTGCATAGGAGTACACACTGATGTACTATTAGCATCGACCATTAATCCATTCGCAAGGGAGAGTGAAAAGAGAGTCAAGCAATGTTAAATCGAGCAACATATCGGATTCATTGTAAAAGTTAACTAGGGGAAATAGTCACATATTCTCAAGGATAACGTAGTTATTGTTTTAAGTAGTTGTGACGTGATAGTACTTTTAACTGAGTTTATTTCACAATGGAAATATATCGTGATTGTATTTTTGTGTAGCATTTTACTTTAGACTTGTTTTACAATTCCTAGTAGTGATGCACACAAATGTTTCACTTTGGTGTAACCGTCACTTAACGTTGTTTGCTTTTAGGGGAAATTCGATTGTAACATAGTTGAATTTGTTAATTTTGCAACTAATTTATGCTTAGGCGATCAATTATATTAATGGTCTCTAGATTCTATCAGGGATTCATGTGGTAATCTATGTACATAATAGTGTGTATCCGAATATCTGTTACGCCCGAATTTTCAGCTTTACTCATTTGTAATGAATTGTTGAGAATTACTCATATAGTTTGTCGAGACCGGCAGTTGAAGTGTCGCCACATAATGAAATATGTTGTCTAATAAACTATTATGTCTGTAGTAATGTTTCTACACAATTAATGCCTATAACTGATTTTGTCTAATTAATTGTTTGATCATCAACTTTGAACATGGAGTAATGGGTTATACAAGTTATCATCTAATGGTGTAGGCCCAACATAAAAAATTAATGTTTCGGTTACATTATTGTTTGAGACCCTTTGCACTTGATCGACCTCACCATGTTGTAAGTTTCGATGAGCATCGCCGCGACAAACGAAGGATTTTATATATTTGTATCCATCCTCATGTCAACAATTGAAAACTCGGTTTTCAAAATAGTACCGCATATAACAGTTTCCTTATGAACTGATATGTACCAATTTAAGTCTTCATCTTCCCGTATTTTGACCAGAAGTATATTCATGTTTGGAATTTTGAACTTTAATTCAATTCGAGTGCGAGGATCATGAATACCAAGTTTGTTCTTCAACCTAACACAAGTTCAGCTAGGGTGATACTTGTCGGAACTACAATGGAAGCGGTTTTGTCACCTCTTCACTTCCATAACTACCTCCATTTGTCATCCACATGAACAAAATTTCCCTCATGCGATAAGACTAAGATCAAATACTACTTATACCTGAAAAGTTGAGATTGCAATGGTAAGAATTTAAGACAATCAATACGTCGAAATTTAATAGCATGAAAGTGGCACATTCGAATATTAAATCCATATAATAGCAAAAGATCAAATCGACAATTAAAATGTCTATCCCAACAATTTTCAAGTGTCAAATTCGAAATTGAAATGTCTATCCCAAGAGTTTCGAAATGTCAAGTTCGACGATCAAAATGTCTAACTTGACGATTTCTAAATGTTGAATTTGACAGTTGAATTGCTGAAACTGACGAGAAGCATATATGTGGGTGATTGGAACAAATTATTCATCACATTAAGTGTGTTCATCAATATTGTACTACCGAATGACAAAATCTTATTCCCAAATAATTTGCACAGTAAATCATTAAAGAGGCAATCCTTTGAAATATTTATTGGGTTTGACTGGAAGAAATTATTCAAAACATTAATAATGATAATCAATTCTCAACTATAATATGACAACATCTTCCCAATAAATAACTCAATACTTCATTAAATATGGAATCATTCACAACATTTTGTAAAGAATATTGCTATCTTATTCCAAAAGATTTGAAAAATATGAATAATAATTTCGAAAATTTCGAATAAATATGAACATATTATATTTAATATTTCAAAAGTAGTAAGTTATAAGATAAAATATAAATAATTTTTAATATTCTAACCTCTCAAAACGGATGTCAAATCCAATAGTAATGTATTCTTGATGAAGGAATTAAGAAGATGATTAGAAAAATAGGGTTTATTAATGTTAGAAAAAATTGTTTATGTTCACTTTTGGTTTAAGATTTTTTTATTAACAAAATTTACATAACCCAATATAATATGCATATATCCAATGTGTATAGAACAAAAAGTAATTCATCACATCATAGTATTAATGGCATTTAAGTCAAACATCAATGATGATTAAATGCTCCTAAAAAGGTGTCGCTAAGGATAAATTGGACATTTCTTACAAAAAGTGACATTTTTTAGTACCATTAGTAAAAGTGAGAAATCTTGTTAAATTCTTCAAATTTAGTGGCATTTATTAAAAATCTTCTACTATCTTATCACAATATGTGAAACCTAACAACTTTGAAGGGAAAGAGAATAAAAAATAAAAATAAATAACAAATCACCTAACAAGAGAAAACTCAAGCAACCTAAAAATCCATTTCTTCTAAAATGTTTTTAGTACTCGGATCAACATAAGCTTCAATTGCTTGGCTAAGTTCAAATGTATACAACAACAAAATCGCCTATAGTTAGATTAGGGAAGTTAAAAATAAACAAGCTCAATAAATCTAATAAAAAGAATTATAATATTTGTCATTCACGGTTCTGTCGCCAACTTATCCTAGTACCATCACCACAAGGGTAAAATGAAAGCCAAGTTCACATAAATTAATTGGGATGAACGAAATTGGAATATTGTGAATCAGGCTAGATGAATCATTATAAGTACAATAAGATGTACTGAGCGAAAAACTTGCAAGCAAAAATCTATTCCAATTGAAATAATGTGCAACGATGATGTGAAAATATTTCTAACAAAACTTGCATCCTGACACACACAGGATTATATATGATTTCTTTAAAGTTAACATAATGGACAACTGATTCTGGAGCTTCTAATCATATGAAAAGTAAGTCAGGTATGTTATTTAATATTCGCAAATATGGTAGATCTGATTTAGTATTTACTGGAGATGATTCTTCTTTGCTTTGCCTATTGTTGGAGTTGGTGATGCAAATATATAACAAAATACTGGTACTTTACCTCTTCAAAATGTATTATTAGTTCTTGATCTAACTAAGAATTTATTGTCTGTGAGCCAATTAATAACTGAATTTCTAGTAAATTGTGAATTTTTTGATGTTGATTTTTGTGTTAAGGAACGAGAAATGGGACGACATATGATGAAAGTGAGGCGCAAGGGTGATCTTTATGTTCTCTCCAACATGCCGGAATTGCATTTCTCACATCGTTTTAAAACAGGCTCAACGGAAATTTGGCATCAACGCTTAGGACATCCACAATTTTCATCTTTACAATTGTTGAAAAATAAGGGGTTAATTGAAGTTGGAGCTTCTAAATTGAAACATCTTTGTGATAGTTGTCATTTAGTAAAGCTTAGCAAATTGCATTTCTCTTGTTCTAAACATTCAAGCGATGGAGTGTTTGATAAAATTCATTGTGATTTATGGGGCCCTGCTCCAGTATTATCTATTGGAAAATTCAGATATTATGCTTGTTTAGTGGATGATTTTTCTAAATATACACGGATTATTCCTCTGCAGCATAAATCTGACTTTGTTGATGCATATTTCGCTTATGAAAATTATATGGCAAGGCAGTTCAATAAACAAATAAAAGTCGTTCATTCAGATGGTGGAGGTGAATTTCTGAACTCAAGGTTGACATCTCATTTCTTGAAAACTGGCATAGTTCATCAAATATCATGTCCTTATACTCCTGAGCAGACCGGTATGGTTGAACGATATCACAGAATTATACAAGAATTAGGAATGACCATACTTTTTCATTTTGGCGCTCTCTTGTTTTTGTCGGTAGAAGCTTTTACTACGGTCGTTTATCTTATCAATCAGCTACCATCAACAGCTATCAATTTTGAGACCACATATTTTATGTTGCATGGTACACATCCTGTATATTCTTCTCTTAAGAGTTTTTGGTTCCAAACACATGGGACACACGACGTCATAAGCTTGACCTTAAAACTATTCCGTGTCTTTGTTGGCTATAGTGATAAATATAAAGGTTACAAATGTTTTCATCCTTCTACCAAATTTTTTTTTTGTATCTCAGTATGTGGTATTTGATGAATTAATTTTTCTATACAAGAAATCTAGCCATACAATCACTACTTCTGATTCATCTCATGCTATTAGTATTTTTGACACTTGGCTTCCACCTACTAATATTTATTTTCATACAGGCACTACATCATCTAAGCCACCTTGTTTAAGTCTTTTGCCTTCAGTTGTGTACAACACGTCAGTTGTGCAACATGGTAAAGGTTTTGAACATTTGAATGTGTCATCTTCGGCTTCTAATCAACCTTTACGAACTTCACATGTAGATAACTGCCCAACGATGCCTTTATCTGATGATCAAATAGATCAGTCTTTATCCAATGTTCAGCCTTCACAAGCCACAGATTTAACACAAAATAGTAAAGCTGGTCATCAATAGCTTATAAATTATTTCAGGATACTAACACTCTACATGTTTCTTCACAGGTTGTCTCCTCACCTACTGCTGATGAAATAGTTCAACTTTATCATTCGATGGTCACCCACTCTCAACATAGAATAGTAAAACCAAATCCAAAGTATGTCATGGTAGTCTCGACTTCTACTATTTCTCGAGAGCATCGTAATATCCGATCAGCTTTGGCTCATCCTGGCTGTAAAGCTGCTATGGAAGAGGAACTTGCAGCGTTAAAACAAAATAAAACTTGGTAGCTTGTTCCACGTTCAACATCTATGCACATCATTGGATTACATTGGGTGTTCAAATCAAAACTCAAACCTGTTGGCTCTCTGGATCGTCTCAATGCTCGTTTAGTAGCACAAAGGAATCATCAAATTGATGGAATATACTATACTGAAACATTTTCTCCGATCATCAAATCGGGTACAAGATAGTTGGTTCTGACTGTAGCTCTTGTTCGGCAATGGTCCATACGACAATTTGATGTAAAAAATGCCTTTTTCCATGGCTTAATTTCTGAAGAAATATACATGGAACAACCACCTGGAATGACTGACTTGCAACATCCGAACCATGTTTGTAAACTCCAAAGAGCTCTCTATGGTTTGAAACAAGCACATCATGCTTGGTTTGATTGCTTTAGTTCATTTCTTCTAAGATATTGATTTTTTTTTCTTGCTGTTTAGCCAATCCATCTTTATTTGTTTTTCATTCCAATCATGGGTCACTAATCTTGCTCATTTATATTGATGATATGCTTCTTTTAGGATCAACTGATGAGCTTGTAAATTCATTCATACAGTTACTTAGCAGAGAATTTGGTCTGAAAGATTTAGGGCCGGTTCACCATTTTCTAGGCATTGGAATTTCTCAAAAAACTGATGATCTTCATCTCTCACTAACTCATTATGCTCTTACCATACTAGAAAAAACTGACGTGGTCGATTATAAGCCTGTGAGTACACCTCTATAAATAAAAACAAAATATACTCATAAGGATACCCCTCTAGAGGACCAAAGCTATTTTTTAGGAATTGTTGGAGCTTTACAGTATCTCACCCTTACACGTCCAGATCTGTCATTTAGTGTTAATTATGTATCTCAATTTGTGCATGCTCCCACTGTTGAACACATGAATATAGCAAAACGAATTCTTCGATATGTCAAAGGAACTATTCACTTAGGATTGCTCTTTTGTTCAAACACTACACTTGATCTGTCCCAAAATTTTTGTTCTCATCTTTATTGTCGATTATCCAGACTCCAGGATACAGTTATCATCTTTATTTATTCTATCTTGATATGAAACTGTAAGTGTTATGCTCTAAGTCCAATCAACTTTTAATGTATATAATCGATACATATTTATGGCAAGATCTATTATTTATGGAAAACATGGGAGAATTTCTATTATTCCTTCTAGCACGAGAAAAGAAAATCATAGCCGTCATTCTTGTTCTCTGTGTGGATCACCATTAGAGGCTGGACAATTGGATAGCTTGGATTGCAGATCGTGATCATTCAAATTCGAGAATTAGTAAAGGAGTTTGCAGAATTCATCAAAGGTATTATTCAAAACACAGTTTCTATCTAAACACAATGTAGATCTTTGTTTGGGATGGACATGATTAAGTAGATTCTCAACTGTGGTATTAGAGCATACTTTGTGTTTGTTAAAAACTGTTTTGCATGTTTGAACAATCAAAAGTTGATTGTTGATTTTTGTTTCTAGCAATCGAGAAAATTTGATTTTCATATTTTAAAATCAGTTTTAAAAAAATCAATCCAACACAGCCGTCGAACTTGGCAATGGCATTGTCGTACCACAAGGCAGTGTGCAATACACACTGCCGTGGAAGAGCGACGACTGTCGTCGCTGCGATGTACAGCGGCAATTGTCATCGCTGTAACGAAACTGCAGCGCTTCGAGTTGCTGTTACAAAGCGGGAAGTGCTGCTGGTACAGGGAGAAACGTCATCGTTGTCATACAGCGGCGCCGATCTGTGTTGCGCTAGCGACAGATTCCAAAAGGGGGAGATTTCTTCTAGGGTTTCAGAAACGGGTGGATGCGAGGCCTCTTGATGCATTTTCTAAAATCGCAGGCCCATTCCTACAATTATGATTGTAGGGCTCAGTTTGCAATTTCTAATTGGAGGGCTTGTCATGTAATTTAGTTAATTGGAGGGCCTGTTAACAGTTTTAAACGTGGGTCAATTTATGATTTTCAAAATAGTTTTGAATTTAAATAGTAAAATGATTTTCAATTAATTTTTAAAATGGTTTGACCCTAAAATTTCAATTTTGATCTGTTTAAAGTTTTATTTAAAATTGACGACTTTTTTGTATTTTTGTTAAAATTGAATTTTAACTTAAATATTAAATTTTGACCCTCAATTGAATTTTATTTTATTTATGAGTTTTATCATTAATTAGAATGTTAATTCAATTAATTTAGAGTTGGACTCTAATCTAATACTTAATTAAAATTTGATTTTAATTAAATTATCTCACCCTAATATATTCTTGAAATTAGAGTTGAACGCTAATTTGATATTTAATTAAAACTTGATTTTAATTAAATTGTTTTGCCCTAAATTTTTTCTTAAAATTAGAGTTTGACTCTAATTAGATATTTAATTAAAATCTGATTCTAATTAGACAAGTTCACTTTAATATCTTATAATTAGAGTTTGACTCTAATTTTTGTATTTAATTAAAATTTGATTTTAATTAAATTTAATCGCCTTAAATCTTGAAATTAGAGTTGGACTCTAATTTGATATTTAACTACAATTTGATTTTAATTAAATTGTCTCGTCTGAAACTTTGAAATTAGAGTTGGACTCTAGTTTGGTATTTAAATTAAAATTTAATTTTACTTAAATAAGTTCGCCCTAATTTTATTGGAATTAGAGTTGGACTCTAATTTGGTATTTAATTAAAATTTGATTTTAATTAAATAGTTCATTCATTTAATAGTGGAATTAGAATGAGATTCTAATCTAGTATATAAAATTAAAATTTGATTTTAATTAAATATACCCTCTAATTAAATTAATTGATTAATTAATTATTTAATTGTTCCGATTCATTTTTATAAATTAGT
>CAIGRL010163955.1:0-11942 GCA_903798325.1 Fraxinus xanthoxyloides | reverse complement strand
TTTTAAAAAAGTCAAAAAGAGCTTTATATACAAAAATCAGAGTTGTTTTTTAATCCGTTTGATTAATTTTATTAAAGTACTTCTTTTAGTTGAAAGAGCTCTTAGAGGAAGCAAGTCCAATATAATTTTTTCAAGAGTATTTTCGGAATAGAAATCTCTTTTAAAAATTAATTTTCAAATAAAAATAAAGGTATTTTTTTCAAAATATCTTCTACGAAAAGCAAAAATAAAAACAAAAGCAAAAGCAAAAATCATGTCAAATTGACCCTAATTAAGATGGGTGAAAATAATATGAAGCACCTGTTTGGTGAACATTTTGTAGCTTAGAATGCATTATATTTTTTGATGTGATGGATAATATGAGGTTGAAAAAGAAGGAAAAATTATTGATGTGATAGAAAATATTATTTTATTGAAGAATATGTTGTTGAAAATGAGTAAAATAATGATAATGAAAAAAATTAATGTAGCTCAAATTGGGGCGAAATTACATTTATGTGCACATGTTATGTTCTAAAGAGATACTTGAACATCATGCACATGTGGAGACTCAAAAAAGTTTCAACATAAAAAGTTGTCTAGTGGTTCAAAATTAAGTTGGGAGATGGGCGTTGAGGAAGGAGTTGAAGCTATTTTGTTTATTATTATTCAAATTATTTGTGTACCTTTATAAATTTGAAAACATAAAGACGTACACCAAGTGTCATTTTAAGAGTAATTCGCGAGACTGGACCATTGATGCATTTAAAGTGTGAGAGGTTGGAGATTAAAAATTCTCGATATATAATATTAAGATTAAAATAACAAAAATAGTATGAATTGGAGACTTCGAATACTATTTCTCCTGACAAAAAAAATACAGTATACACAAGATACACTTATAATTTAATATAATGACTTTATCTTGTAGAGTAATTTAGGTACAACATATAAAGGTTCGTGGGGAATTTCATTAAGGTGGATTATAGTGTATCGTCTCAATTTAGTATATGATGTTACTCAATATTAGAAAAATGTGTCATTATTGACAAAAATGCGACATTATTTTTGTCTCACATTTAAGAAGTGATTGTCACTTTTAAACACATTTTTCTATAGACATATTTTGGGCACATTCTTTCTCTTACTTAAAAGGAAATTACTTATTTTAGAGCGACATACATTTGTGTTGAAATAAGTAATTTCTATCTTTGATTATATAAAAAAACTTATTTTACTTTAGAAATTACGTATTTACTTATTATGTACTATTTCGATAACTTATTATTCTTTTCCTTTGAATTTAAAAAATTATTTCTTTAAAATTATATATTTTGAAACTTTCGTATTTACTTATAAGTAAATTGATACTTATATGTATTTTTAAAAATTTTATAAGTAATTTTACTAATATAAAAAAGTTACTTACTAAACCCCTATTTGGTTTTGATAAATATTTGATTTTTTGTAAATTTTGATAAAAGTTGATAAAATGCGTGGTTAAAAAAGTTAACAAAAATTGTGAATTTACATGAAATTCATGGTAGAAATGAAATTAAAAAAATATAGTTTTAAGAAGTGAAGACAAACAAGGGCTAATAAGCTACGTATTTCAATTCAACTAAAATTTTCCTATTACTCATGATGTGACAAATCAATAGTTCATTCTAAACCATCTCATAGAGCTTATAATTTGAATCTGATTGATTAAAGGAAGATAAACTCTCTAAATTATTTTATGTATTTTTTTTGCATCAAACACCGAATACCATTAATCATTCTATCAGATATTACACATTGAACTAAGTGTTAAATACACGATTGTTGATTTAAGTTATGTGGGGGTAAAAAGCCCAACTATGAATTTTGAGTGCTGAACACAATCGCTGATTTAAGGGTGCAAAGATTTAGAGTGTGTTTGATAAATATTATTTTGGAAGAATATATTTTGGAATAATAAATTGATGGAGAATATGTGGTTAAAAAAAAAATTATTGATGTGATGGAGAATATTATTTTATTGAGAATGTGTGGTTGAAAATGAGTAGAAGAATGAGAATGAGAAAGAGAAATTTAATGTGGGCCAAACAGGGGCTTACTATGATAATCAGGGCAGAGTTGTATCGTAGATCTGATTGATGATGTTGAGTTCAATCGTAATGTAAGAGCACAAAGTTTTCTGAAAATAGCACCAATNTGTTGATTTAAGTTATGTGGGGGTAAAAAGCCCAACTATGAATTTTGAGTGCTGAACACAATCGCTGATTTAAGGGTGCAAAGATTTAGAGTGTGTTTGATAAATATTATTTTGGAAGAATATATTTTGGAATAATAAATTGATGGAGAATATGTGGTTAAAAAAAAAATTATTGATGTGATGGAGAATATTATTTTATTGAGAATGTGTGGTTGAAAATGAGTAAAAGAATGAGAATGAGAAATTTAATGTGGGCCAAACTGGGGCTTACTATGATAATCAGGGCAGAGTTGTATCGTAGATCTGATTGATGATGTTGAGTTCAATCGTAATGTAAGAGCACAAAGTTTTCTGAAAATAGCACCAATGAAGGAATTCCAATATTTTGGTAAGAAAGAAGAGTTCCAACCAAGATTTATAGGTCCTCAATGAAATTTTGAGGAAAGTGAGAAATGAAGCTTATAGATTACCTCTACCTCCAAATTTAATTTTCCACGTCTCCATGTTAGAAATTGGTCATATCATTAGCTCACGGTACTCATAAGATGTATGATAAAACTATTCATTTTTAACTTCTACAAAATGGTGAGATGAGTTACAAACCTTTTTTTTCAATTACGCTCTTCACTATAATTAAGTTTTGAACTTTTACCCATAAAAAACATGATGGCCGACCCCTCCTTGTTTTCGCATTCCCATTTCATTTTTCATCTTTTACAAGTTCGAGTGAAAAAGTTCCAGAATGTTTAGAAAGTTAGGAGAAAATAGATTATCTTGCCAACTTAAGTACTTATTTTTGAAGACAAGAATATGTTTTTAAGATGGAAGTTGATTATTAATATCTCAATGTTGATGCAAGTCATATTCATCACAAAGTTATGGCTAGACACAAATTTCAAGCTCGAAGCCTTGATTTCATACTGTGATAATAGGGTACTGAATAATATGAGTTGACATTAATAAATCACACCATCACAAGTGGTTTTAATTAAAAAATTATAGTTTTATTTCCGGAAGGGGTTGAATATAAGGAAGAGTTTCGATTTTATGAGCTCAAATAACTATAAATACCCACACTTTTTGCTCGAGTAAGTCCCCCACACTGTTCCTCCAACCAATATTGACATTTGAATTCTCAATTGCTCGATTGTGGATCCCGAATTTGCTGTACTTTAGGTGCGATAATAGATAATTTAATATGTGCGTGTATCTCAATATCTCAATATCAACGTTTCTTTACGAGTGCATAAACTCACATTCTATAGCAACGCGTGAAAGTCAGTTGACCTGCCCCTGTGCCATTCACGTGGGTAATGGACCAATAAGACCGTTGTTTTCCTAAATATAGAACTGGAGATGCGTCAGATTTTCACTATTTTTAGAGATTGTGATGAAAGACTCAACCAACTTAAAACGGCAGATTAGCTAATTCCGTGATACTTTTTTTTGCAGAAAAAAAAATAAAAAAAAAATGGGAAAACTGTTGGCCAAATTTGTTGTGGAAAGCACAGAATTCTCACAAAATAATCAAAATAGAGTAGAGTACAGAGGTATAATATTGTAATTTTTTCTTAGAAAAGAATCTATAAAAACCCAGCCCTTTCCATTTTAATATTTCTTTTTCTATTTTCAAGTGGATATTATAAAGGGTAAGTCGCAAGTAAAATTAGTAATTATATAGAGCTTTACGAAAAAATAAATTACATAGAGCTATCTACATGCACATTGTTTTTAAATTATCTAATTTCTGTAATTATAAAATCATGTATCATGAATTTATAGCTAACGACGACTTTCCAATGAATAAGATCAAAAGTTGAACAAACGGAAATTTATCAATTATAGTTGATGTGCACAAAAGATGTGGCCTGAGCTACGTACCCCCAATTCCTCACAAGAGTGGTCTGGCCTGGTCGTTGGGTCTTGGTAGAATCGGACATAACATTGGTGATACTATTCTTCATGCCCTATTTCATGCCTTTTAGATGTTTTAGTCTTTCCATAACTCAAATTTTCTACATTCATCCTTATCCAACATCTTACAGTTCAAATCAAACTCCAAGAGGTAAATTTAGTCAAACTCAATCACTTTATGTGATAAAAGATAAGGATTCCAGGTGCTTTAATCTTTAAAGGATCCAGCCACCAACTTTTATAAATACAGAATCAATGCTCATCACACAGGTACGCTTTTACATAATTTCTAGTTCACAACCCTACACATAAATTCTCTCTAACTTAAGTATCGGAGGGGCAACAAAGACACATATCGACACCTTTGTTTCAGGAATTGGAGACTCGATTCCACCATTTTGTAGTCATCAAGGAGATTCTGTCCGTGCTCATTTCTTGTCCTCAAGTTTGAGATTATTCAGGTGCAAATTTTGGTGGTATGATTGGCGTCGTCTGTGGGAAACGCTACCAAATATCATGGTTAACAATCGTTCAGGACACATTCCAGCAAACTCATTCTATCCAAACTAGCCCCCTGCTAAAGATCCTCCAATTCTGCATGAGGAATCATTAGGAGAACCAACACCCTCACCAACATTCGTTGCTTCCGAAGTGTTTGAGGAGCTCTGTCAACGAGTTGCCACGCTAACTTAGTTGCTGACTCAAAGAAATCTATATCCAGCGCTATAACCACATGGTGGTTTTATGGCAGATGCTCGAGCTCGAACCCCCCGTTCCATTCCTGGAAACAATGATGTCAGGTCCTCAGGCGTATCTCACATGACCTCGTGTTCAAGATCAATTACGATGGATTCTACCGAACATGCTAGAATCATTTAAGACAGAATTGTAGCTAATATGCTTAAGAATGCTCAAACAACATCGGGGTTTGCCCCTAACACTCTTTTTATCGCTGAAATCTTATCATACCCCCTGTCAGACAGATTCAAATATCATCGGTTAAAGGAATGTGATTGAACTACTGACTCTATCAATCATCTCAATATATATACAGACATCACGATATTCCAAGTTGCACTTGATGCAGTAATGTGCAAAGCCTTTCCTCAAACCCTCATGAATGCAGCTAGAGATTGGTTCTCTACATTGGAACCTAACTCCATAGCTTCTTTTTTAGACTTGGTTGATATATTCTCCGCTTTCTTTGCAAGCAGAAAGCGTATCAGGAAGACAGGCGTATTAATCATGCAGATACGTCAAGGGCCAAACGAAACGCTTCGTAATTTCATGACGAGACTTAATAAGGAAAGGCTCCAAATACATGACTTACATATTAAGGCTCGACCATTTGGATAAGAGACAATACTAAACCCTCACAATTGCTCGAGCTCGACCCCTAGAAGAATCGGTTCCACTCTCACTATTACTCGACATTTGATTATTAAATTAGAATAATCTCAAAGTATCGAGCACTTGCCTTAAAGATTGATCGTCCACAAACCCATTAAAAGCTTGAGCACAAAATCTTTTCTACATAGAGTTGGGAGGTAAAAAGTGAAAAATGAAGTTGATAATGAGATATTTATAGGCCCATAGAGAAGGCCAAAGGTCATTAGATCATAGCTCTTGGCTTTGAGCCACGTGGTATCCATCCAATGACCTACACTCAACACCACACGTGGTATCCACTAGCACTCGCTCACTTGTACACCATGATTAAAGGCGGTGCTCAGGCTCGAGATGCTCAAAAACCTTTGCACCTCATCTCGAAAGCCCATTCATTCATTCACAAGCTGTGATTTGGATGCATGAGGGCATGTGATGTGCACAAAAAACGTTTCCTGAGCTTTTGTCCCCAAACAGTTGTACCAGAATTCCTCATAAGAGTGGTCGGGCCATGGTAGGATCGGGCCTAATGTTGGTGATACTACTTTTCATGCCCTTATCTCTTACCTTTTAGAAGTTTTAGCCATCATATAACTCAAATTTTCTACCTTCATTCTTATCCAAATATCCAACAACTTACAATCCAAGTCAAACTCCAAGAGGTAATTTTAGTAAAATTCAATCACTTTATGTGACAAGGATAAGCATTCTAAGGTGTTTAATCCTTAAAGGATCCAGCTACCAACCTCTATAAATATAGAATCAATGTTCATCATTTAGGTATGCTTTTACATAATTTCAAGTTCACGGCCCTACGCATAAATTCTCTCTCAAACTTAAGTATCCAAGGGACGATGAAGATACACCTCAACGCCTTTATTTCAAGAATCAGGGACTTAATTCTAAATGTTTGCAATCATTAAGGGGATCCTGTTTGTGCTTATTGCTTGCCCTCAAGTTCGAGATTAATCGGATACGAATTTTGGTAGCATCAACTGTAATGTTATTTAAGCACCACCGATGTTTAACATCATTTTAGGTGATAACACTAGTAACATTAAGTTAGAGATTTAATTAAATACAAAAAATTTGTAGCTTATTTAATATGATCTAGAATGTGCTGACCTAAACTTGTGTACAATATCATTAACATTATCCTTTTAATAAATATAAGTATGCTGCTCACATTTAATCAATGTTAAGAGTAAAAAATATACATAACAATTTACATAATAGTTTATCAACAACTAATGTGATGAAATTTAATTTGATCAAAATCTCATCAACCATATAACTTTTCCACTTACATTTGACATATCGTCATGGACCTTACTAGGGGTACATAAATTTTCACATAATGATTTACATAATTGCATGTGGCACATATCTAACCTTTAATTCAAATATCACACTTTCACATCAACTACAGGATGATAGCCACATAACATTATGTATCCTTTTATGTACATAAATTATGTACAACAAGAATTACCCCATTGTCATTATGCAAAATATTATATAAATGATTATGTACAAGAAACGTTTTCTTACAAAACTATCACATTTCAAGATAAAAAGTTGAGCTACTTTTCTTTTTGATAGTTATGATCTTCTCTTAGTTTTGATCTTTAATTAGACAACAGTTTTCTATATAAATGTATTTACTTAATTAGACAACATACGTTCTAGGGACAACATACTAGGTCCATATTTGACAATCATTATTTAAAAACTTTTTTTTTTCTATACTAATTTTCAATTACACATTTATACAATAAAATATTCTCTATGTAACGGAAAAAATTCTTACTTTTTAACTACACATTTTCCTAAAAATCAGTAATTAAAACATTTTTTTCCAAAATAATGGTTGTTAAAGGGGCTAATTATTTTCAAAAAATAAACCGAACATAAGCTTAATTCCGATATATGTAAATCATTTATGTTTTCTCCTTAAGTCATTATTTGACAACTATTATTTCAATTCTCATACATATTTTTAATCATTTATTTATACAATAAAATATTTTACACGTAAACTCAATTTTTTTAATATATTTTTTAATCATTTTTTAAATCATCATTTAAGATATAATTTTTCAAAATAATGACGATCAACTCCACGATTGATAGAGCACATGCGTGATAGCGTTCACAAGAAATGAGGAAATCAAGGGGCCCACCAATAAATTTTTAGCACCTGATTTCAAAGTGCATGGTCCTTCTCATATAGACCACTGCACATTTTCACCGTGGTATCTTTTTAGCATTACGGTACTGCCACGGCTCTTTGATACTTTTAACTAGTTGTTACCCCACGCCACTATAAACTATTAACCAAATATGGAACTTGTATTGTTTATCAATTTACTAAAGTCATGTTTGGTGCACATTTTGAGAGAAAGAATACATTTTTTTACTGTAGATGTAATGTGAAATATGTGGTTAAAAAAGAAGGAAAAATTATTGTCGTAATAAAAAATATTATTTTATCGAAGAATCTGTGGTTGAAAATGAATAGAAAAATGAGAATGAGAAAAATAATGTAACTCAAACAGGGTATAACTGTATATTTCGAACATGTTTGGAAGTGATTATAAGTGTGAATTATATTTAATGTGGATAAAAAATATTTTGATTAATTTAAATTGATATTTAAACTTTGTCAAACATGAACCCCAATAATCGAAGATTCTAATTAGAGGGTTTAGAATTAATAGAGGCGCCAAAAATGGGCACATAATCAGTATATGCTTCTACTGCATGATAGTGAAATAAAGTGGTTTTTAATATGTAAAATTATTATTGTAAGAATAAAAATAAAAAGAAAAATAAAAAAAATCCACGAATTATTACGTTTATGGCTGGATTCATCTTCGTTATCTCCTCCAGTCCCCCTGCCTGTTCCTCTCTTGAAGCTTGCGCCTCTTCACGAGGTCCCTTTTACACCACACTTCGTCACCTCTATTTTAATACAAGATTTGAAAGAAAATTCCAATTTACCAATAAAGTAATGCAAAAAACCAAGCAAAACCATGACTTTCAAGTTTCAACCCGCCCAGTTGCGATGATCCATGTTTCTTGAAGCAATTGCCCATCCAAACCCAGTTCCCTAAAACAATAATATATCTTTTTTCGAATAAATTTTAAAAGAAATGAAAAGAGAACGTGATCTTGGCAAAGCAGAGACGGCAGCCGCCGGGAAAATGAAGATTTGGGGAGAAGGGCAGCCGCAGGCGGATGCCGGAATGGACGAGCTGTTTGCTGTTTTGGGATACAAAGTGAAATCTTCAGATATGGCGGATGTGGCTAATAAGCTTGAGCAATTAGAGATGGCTATGGTGACTACCATGGAAGATGGAATTTCCCATCTTTCTACTGATACAATCCATTACAACCCTTCTGATCTCTCTGGGTGGGTCGAGAGCTTGTTGTCTGAGCTAAACAGTACAGGTAATTTCGATGTGCTCCCACAACAAATTGGGGTTCAAGGTGAATCTTCCAGTAATCTTATTGGTTTCTCCAATGATATGCCAATACAACAGAACAGAAAAGTCATACATGATTATGATTTAAGAGCAATTCCTGGTGGGGCGATATGTAGCAATGGGAATGATGAAGAGAACCCCAATCATGAACCAGATAGTGGCACTAAGAGACTGAGATCTTCTCCTGGATCTGAAATTCTTGATAATGCTTCGTTGGCGGCGGCACGGCCAGTGGTGCTAGTGGATTCACAAGAAACAGGTGTTAGGCTGGTGCATACTTTGATGGCTTGTGCAGAGGCTGTTCAAAGAGATGACATGAAGCTAGCAGACGCATTGGTGAAGCATGTTGGTATATTAGCAGTTTCTCAAGTCGGAGCCATGAGAAAAGTCGCCACCTATTTCGCCGAAGCTTTGGCCCGGAGGATTTACAAGATTTATCCACAAGATTCCCTTGAATCCTCCTATTCCGATGTTCTTCAAATGCACTTTTACGAATCCTGTCCATATTTGAAATTCGCGCATTTCACTGCTAATCAGGCAATCCTTGAAGCCTTTGCAGGTGCTAATAGAGTTCATGTGATTGACTTCAGTTTGAAGCAGGGGATGCAATGGCCGGCACTGATGCAGGCCCTGGCTTTGCGGCCCGGTGGTCCAACAGAATTCAGGCTAACTGGAATTGGGCCGCCGCAGCCCGATAAAACAGATGCCCTGCAGCAAGTAGGATGGAAATTGGCTCAATTGGCTGAGACAATTGGTGTGGAATTCAAATTCCGAGGCTTTGTAGCCAATTCGCTGGCTGATCTCGATGCCAGTATGTTGGACATTAAGCCTAATAATGTGGAAGCAGTAGCGGTGAATTCGGTTTTCGAGTTGCACAGATTACTGGCCCGGCCCGGTGGAATCGACAAAGTGCTGAATTCAATCAAAGCCATGAACCCAAAAATCGTGACTATTGTCGAAGAGGAGGCAAATCATAATGGAAATGCATTTTTGGACAGGTTTAACGAGTCGTTACATTACTATTCGACGATGTTTGACTCGTTGGAGAGTTCCGGGTTGACTCAGCCCAACAGCGAGGACCTGGTGATGACCGAGGTCTACTTGGGGAGGCAGATTTGCAACGTGGTGGCGTGTGAAGGACCTGACCGGATTGAGCGACACGAGACATTGTCTCAGTGGCGGGGAAGGATGAACTCGGCCGGGTTTGACCCTGTCCACCTGGGTTCCAACGCGTTCAAGCAGGCGAGCATGTTGCTGGCGCTGTTCGCCGGGGGAGATGGGTACAGGGTCGAAGAAAATGATGGGAGTCTCATGCTGGGTTGGCACACTCGGCCGCTGATCGCCACCTCCGCTTGGCAGCTGAAACCTCCAGAGTAGAGTTGACTGGGTGGGTCAACTCGGGGTCAACTGAGTTATGATTTTCTTGGTGAATCGAACCAACTCAAACCCCGCTGACTGCCACCACAGAGAGTGCTATCTCTGAGTTGGTTTGATTGAGAAAGAGAGAGAAAGAGAGGGGTCGGAATTGAGTCAAATTCTGTCTTTTTACTTTTACCTTTTACTTCTCCAAGTCAGCATTTTCTTTTCTTTTTATTTATTTTATTAAATCTAAGACGTTATTTTAATATTTCCCTTTTTCGTTTTCTTGTACTTTGGCTGAATTTTCCTCTTTTACCGACTCTCCATGTCTAGTGTTGTTAATGAGTCCGTACAATCCTGTAATCTGCTCATTGACTTAAAATAAAATCTGAGAGTTACTTACTGATGGGGAAATCATACAAGGCTATTTAATGTCATTATTCAATTGAATGGTGAATTAATTTTCTTTTTTTTTTTTAAAAAAGAGAAAAATAATAATCGAATAATTTCGACCATCTTCGTACTAGACACAAATTTAGTTGTTTTCAGTCATTAACGTTGTTACGAACCCTTGAGTTATCGAATATTTCTCCAGGTTGTTTTTGAGTGATTATTCCAAATGTATAATGTTAATTAGTTGCCTGCATGCCATTTTCTTAGGAGATAATCAAATGATAAAACTTTGGAGCTTGGCCATGAGGATAAGATTAAAATCCTTATCATAATAATTAATGACCCTAATAATCAATCAAAACTTTCATTACAATTTGGTAAGTAGTCACCTTTTTTCACCAAACATTATCCACACACCACTTAAATAAATAAGTTTAAGACTTTAAGCATGTTTTATTAGATCATTAAAAGCATGTTTGTCACTATTAAATTAGAATGAAATTGCATAATAACATTTTGATTTCTCTCTCTCTCTCTCTCTCTCTCTTTTAATAATATTTAGTTCTGGTTTGATCCTCATTATCTAAAAACTTGTTTATTTTTTTAAACTCATTTTTAATTACACGTTATTTCAATAACATATTTTGCACGTAAATTTTTTTTAAAAAAAATTCTTACTTTTTAATCACGCATTCTCAAAAATTCGTTTTTACAAAATTCATTTTAAAATAAAAATGGAACTCAAACGTAGGCTTAGTATTGTTCAATTCGTCTTACTGAACATGTTTATAAGCTACAAATCATTTTACATTTAATTGATTAGGACACGATAGCTTCTAGTCAAATTAATATTAATATGTTCATTCAGTTATTGACTTCTTTTATTTTGTGTTCTCAGTATGACGTAATTATATTTTGTCAATAGTCTATCAAATTGTTCTTTTCACTGAAGAAAAGAAGAAGAAGAAGAAGAAGAAGAAGAAGAAGTTAATTTTCATTGTTCTAGTTTTTTTGAGTTGAATTAGACTAAGGGTCCGTTTGATTGGAAATGTGGAAAATGGGTGGAAAATATTTTATATGGAAAAAAATTTCATAGAAATTGTTTTATATCGTACCGAATATCATTCGTTTGGCTTTGTTTTGCATGAAAATTGTCAATAAAAGTGATAAATTTTTTTACCATTGTGTCTAGACTTTTTTCCAATTGCAAAAAAAAAAAAAAAAAA
>CAIGRL010163940.1:0-11335 GCA_903798325.1 Fraxinus xanthoxyloides | reverse complement strand
AAAAAAAAAACCTAAAAAAAAAAAAAAAAAAAAAAAAAACAAAATATGTTGAACCAAATAATTTTATATCCTACATACGAAACAATAGAAAATTAGAACAATTCTTCAATTTTCCTCGTTGAGTTGAGTAAGGCTAAATAGTTAATTTAGTATCTATATTTTTATTCAACTTGAGTTGAACTCGTTTTTCCTTGCTAGATTTTAAGATATTTCGTCACTGTTTGGTAATAAAAAATGGGTAGCAAACATTTAAAATAGAAAAGAAACAAACTTTATTGTGTTTATGAGCCGTTTGATCCAATTAATTTGCCCCGCCTTTTATGGCGCCCTAAATTAAGCATCTTCAATTACCAAGTGTGTCTATATATTTAGAAGTGTGTCTATATATTTAGAAGAAATTTGTGATAAATTCTTATCTAAATAGAAAATTAAATACAAAAAAGGTACATTGTCTAGGCAATCGAGTCATCCTATTGTACATGTAATTCTACTATGCATGGTAAAGTGCATCTAGTAATACAGTTTCCATAAACTAATAATGACATTTTCATGATTGAAATATCAATGAAAACTAAGAAAATGACGACTTTGTCTTAAGTGTCTCTTTTAAAAATTGAAAGATTTAAAAAGAGTGGCTGGCAATTCTTATGAACATCGGTGAAAAAAACTCGTTTTCAACATGGTTGAGAATTGGACCACTTGTTAGTAGGCGTCTTCATTATTGTAGACAAATGAGCCAAATGGTCCATCCCCAAAATGGAATCATCAAATCTAACAAAATTAATTTATGTTATTCGTGCATTTGACAATTTAAAAATATAGTAATTCCTTTTCGATTCACATGCCCACGTATATGTCACAAATTATTTGGTTTGGTGCTCCCTTGGGAAAACGTCCCGAAAGTGAAGTCATTGAATTGCCACAGATGAATTCATGCATCCGTCTTCTTGGTTTAGGGTAGATGGATTTCGTTCAATAATTTTATGCTTTCTTGAAAGATTAAATATTATATGTATGAAAGTTGTGGCTTAAGATTTCATATCAACGAGAGAAGCTATGCCGGGAGAGGGACTTTCGCACAATCCTTAACTGTACGTACAAAAGGGAGAATGATACACCCCTACGTCAACGCCTACATCAGAAAGTGAGAAAGCAACCAAGTCACATGGAGATAAAGCTTGGTGAAGCACTAAAGAGCTCCAAATGAGAGCATATCAACAAGATTTGCCCTTAAGTTAGGGCTAGTGGTTTTCATGACGAGAAAAATCTGCACAAATACTGAATTCAATCTTTCCAAACAGCACCACCAAGTTGTTTATTGTGTCTTTCCTTCCAATTTGTTCACTTTAATCAAGTGACATAAAAACATATGCTCCTAATTTTGTATAATATACCTATATCCATAAAACCTATGCATACATACGAGATATAGGTCTGTTACATTTCACAATACATACAAATGACATAAGAAAATTTAAGCATAAATTGTATATTGGACATGCATTGTTACTAGTCTACTAGTGCAAGAAGTTTTATGGTCGAGGATTAAAATTTCCACGTTAAAGATCAATAAATAAATGGTCACACATGCTATATGTTTGCTACGTACTAACACTTCAATTTTCCGAAGAATACATACATGGAGAATGGGACAATTCCTACGGTAAAGTACGAGTAACAGTAATTTGGAAACCTCAATTCTATTTCCACGCAAATAAACAATTTCATTCATTTAATACAGGATCGTTTCCTTCTATCGTGTTTTGGAGTTTTAGACAACTTTAAATTATTTATAAAATTAATAACAAGTGTGCTTTTATGTTTAAAATTTCCACGTTAAAGATCAATAAATAAATGGTTACACATGCTATATGTTACATACTAACACTTCTTCTTGCCCTAGAATACAAAGATAGAGAATGGGACAATTCCTAAGAAATGGTAACGTATGAGTAACAGTAACTTGGAAACCTTAATTATATTTCCATGCAAATAAATAATTTCATTCATTTAATATAGGTTTGTTTCCTTCTCACGTGTTTTGTAGTTTCAGACAACTTTAAATTATTTAAAAAATTAATAACAAGTGTGCTTTTCGGTTTAAATAAACAATGGTAGTTTACAATGGCAACGGAAAATTAACTATATGATGGGAATTTTCAAATTTTAGAAAATGAAAGGGGGGAAGTTTTCAATAGAATCAAAAGAAAGAAAAATATAATATGTTAGACAAATTAATTTTATATCCTACTTACGAAACAGTAGCAAATTAAAACAATTCTTTTATTTTTTTTCGTTTAGTTGAATAAGGCTAAATAGTAAATTTAGTATCTATGTTTTTTCAACTTGAGTTGAACGCATTTGTACTTGTTAGATTTTAAGATATTTAATCACTGTTTGGTAATTATGAATGGGTAGTAACCATTTAAAATAAAAGTGACAAACTTTACAGTGTGAATGAGCCGTTTAGCCCAATCAATTTGCCCGACTTTTATGGTGCCCTAAATTAAGTATCTTCAATTACCAAGTGTGTCTATATATTTAGTAGAATATTTGTGATAAATTCTTAACTAAATAAAAAATTACATACGAAAAAAAGTACATTGTCTAGGCCATCGAGTCATCCTATTGTACATGTTATTCAGCTATGCATGGTAAAGTGCATCTAGTAATACAATTTCCATAAAGTAATAGTGATATTTTCATGATTGAAATATCAATGAAAACTAAGAAAATGACAGACTTTGTCTTAGGTATCTCATGTAAGAAATTGAATGGCTCATTTTTTAGGAACCTTATCTTCAACATTGATATCTTGATTGGTGATAAAAAACCAATTTTCAACGTGTTAAACGTACATAGAGAATTGGACCACTTGTTAGTAGGTGTCTATCTTCAATTTATTATCTGTAACATTTTAAACAAACACTTCAACAAAATTAGCTTGTTACGATATTCTCTTGTTGCCTGTGTATAAGGCATGCTGATAAGTGCTTTTTACACACTATTTTACCGTCAAAATATGGAAAATTGTTGGTTAACATGATGAATATAGCGGAATTGAGAAGAAATAAGGGAAAATGGACCAAAATGAAAGAAAATGAAAGTTTAGGGACTAAAATGTAAATATTCAAAAGTTGGCTCGGTAGGTTAAATGAGGATTTGGAAGCTAATTGGTTGAAGACAATAGACTTTGAATAGAGAATTGGAGTAAATAATACAAAAATAGCAAAAAATGGCAAAATCCAAAGTTTGAGAACCAAATTGAAAATACTCACTTGTTGATTCAGACCACAAGAAAATACTTTGGTGATTGCTAGGAGATAATTGGATGTAATTAGAACTCAAAAAGGAATGAAATATGATCAAAAAATTATCAAAATCAATTTCAAATTCGCACTAGATATATTTTAGATTTTTAGCTGAAAATTTAGACCCATTTTTGACATAGTAAACGTCAGAATTGGAAGAAATCTATTTCTGTCAAAGTTGTATTCATTTGAATCGCCTAAATCAAATATCGTGAGAGAAAGTTATGACCAAAATATTTGTAAAGACAAAAAATTTGTGCACAAAGACAACTTTCTTTATTTGATTGGACTCTTTTGGAAACCAATTTCAACGTGATTTCTATCCAGTTTTTGACTTCTTCAAATACTTAACAGCAGAATACATATTGGGAACATCTCCATACACTTTTTTCTCATCTTTTGGCTTAAGAACTCAATGAAGAACTAAACAATTTGGTAAAGTAAGGAAAGAACTTATTGGATTTGGTGATTTCACGTCTTTTATTTATGTAATTTGTTATTTTTTGTTAAACAATTGTAGGTTTAGACTTTCTCTTCATAAATTTATTTTGAAATTGGTTTAACTCTTATTAGATTTTTCATATACATGGTCGTGCTTTTTCTATCGAACGATCGAAATACTTGTTGAATTTCAATTTCATTTATTTTATTTATGTGATTATTTAATGTCTTATGCTTGATGTATATGATAAATTTATAATCTCATTTCGATAAATAATTGTGGCAAATTGTTAGAGAAAATCTAGATTATAGGGTTACATTTGAATTAAATTGGGTTTTAACGATTAATCTTCCGATTTCGAGTGTTATGATGAAAGTCTCTAATTGAGTTATAAAAATGAATAATTGACGTTGAATGATCCAATCCAATTGAGAAAATTCTGACAATTCATTGTTTTAACTCAATGATTTTAATTTGATTACTTGATCTATTGATATTTAAATTTTATTTCGAAAGAAAAATCATTTTTCAAACAATTTACGAAAAATCTTAATTTGTTGAACCCTTGAGTATTTTTCTATCTCCCTATGGAATCGACACTCCAAAGATGTGCTATAATTACCACATTATTCTTTGAGCGTAATCAAATTTTGGCATCGTTGCCTGGGATACGGTACCAAATATTAAGGGATCAACTGTAAAAGGGTGACATCGTTCCTTTACTGTTGTTTTCAATTTATTTAATTTTCTTATTTCTTATTTTTATTTTATTCTCATATAGTTCTACTTCTTTGTCGTGTTTTATGAGTAGGGATCAAGACAATCAAGGAAGCTCTATAAAAGGACCTTTTCCAGTGTTTTGATTTCTTTCTAATCCTATCTTTGATATTGCATCTATTGCCACAAATACCACACTACATAACACCATGACTGACAGTGAATATGCTGATATGCCTTTTAGGACTTTACATGATTATTTTCATCCTACACGCACTTCAACGCCATCATGCATAATGTTTCCACCTAATATGTCATGTATGGATCTTAAATCGGGAATGATTCATCTTCTTTCCAATTTTTACGGACTCGAAAATGAAAATTCATACGTACACATTAGGAAATTTGAGGAGGTGGTAGAAACCTTCCACTATTAGCATGGTATAACTAGCATGGTCAGGCTAAAATTTTCCCCATTTTCACTTAAAGAAAGAGCAAAAAACTGATTGTATTCCTTAAGACCACATTCGATTCGGATTTGGGCTAAAATGACTCGAGTGTTTTTTAATAAATATTTTCTCCACCATAAGACTAGTGCCCTTAAGAAGCAAATCTCATCACTCACTCAAAAGGATAGTAAAACCTGATACCAAGCTTTGGAAAGATATAAAGAACTACAAGCCATTTGCCCCCACCTCGGTTATGGCGTATCATGAGCTATTTCTATGAGGGAGTAACACATAAGGAGCGTCAATTCATAGATATGATGTGTAACAATGAATTTCTACCAAAAAAAAAAAAAAAGATCCTGCTTAGGCTATAGAATATAGGCTACCCAAATGACCTAGAGGAAAAAACTCATACTTGGACTAGATCTAACGCCATTAAGAGTACCAATAGGTTACAAACCATAGGGAATTCCACTAGCACAGGTATCCATCATCTTATGGAGGAGGAAATCCTTAGAGACAAAGTAAAAGCCCTCACTAGAAACCCGCAACATCTAGGAACTCTTTAGAAGACATCTTACATGCTTTTATAGAGGCACAAGGTAGGACAAATTAGAAGTTTGAGACTATGATCACTCAGGTAGCTGAGGAAAACAAAGAGATAAAAAACTATATGTCTAAGTTACCTAATGCCGTAGCTGTAGGGGAGCGTGGAAAATTTCCAGTTCAAGCTCAACCAAATCCTAAAAGGCAACATATGACACAAGCCTCAGGATGAAGAAAACAACCCTAGAGAAATGAATGTCATAACCACTAGATTAAGAAAAATCATAGAACCAATCCCCAAGCCTATGGATCCTGAAAAGGAGTTTAGTGAATCGAAGGAGAGCGGCCCTAGTGATGAAGTGGTGGAAAACCTGGTTAAAGTACCTTTTCCTCAAGCTCCTAAGCCTATACCGAAGTCTTTCGGTCAACGTAGTGAAATCCTAGAACACATTAGGCAAGTGAAAATCAATCTGCCTCTCTTGTATGTGATTTCTCAAGTTCCTAAATATGCTAAAGTCCTTAAGGACTTATGCTTTGCGAAGATAAAATACTATGCAAGTGAGTACGGTGATTGAGCATAGGATCCCATTGAAATATAAGGACTCTGGTTCTCCTACTATCTCCAAAATGTAATCATCAAACCTAACAAAATTAAATGTACTTCTATCATTAATGCATTTGACAATTTAAAAATATTGTAATTCCTTTTCAACTCACATGCTCATGTCACAAATTATTTGGTAGGGTGTTCCCTTAGGAAAACGTCAACAAAGTGAAGTCACTGATTGTCACAAATGAATTCATGCATCCATCTTCTATGTATATGTTTGATGTATTTCTTTTAATAATTTTATACTTTCTTGAAAGATTTAAATAATATATGTATGAAAGTTGTTCCTTACGATTGCATATCAACGAGGGAAGCAATACTGAGATGGGGTCTTAGGCACTATCCTTAACTGTATGTCTTAAAAATCTCATTTAAAAAGTTTAAGGTTAAAGAAGAGTAATCGGTATTTTTTATGAACCTTATATATGTTCAACATAGCATCTTTGATATCTTGACCAGTTACAAAAATCTAGTATACTAGTGAAGGTGGAGTCCTGAAAGCTAGTAAAGGTACCTATGTTGTATTACAGGGACCGAGAAGATCTATTATGTATTGCATGGTTCTAAAGAATCATTGGAGACCAATCAGCAGAAATTAAGTTCATTGGTAAATATTCAGTTTGGTACAGTATTAATGGAGTTTGGTTTGGAGTCTATATTGAAGAATACATCTCGGTCAAGTTCACAAGTTATGGGTAATGTCGCTTTGCCATCACCACCGGTTGTGCCATCGTATCCAATTACTAGAGATAAATCCAAGAGAGAGATGAGGCCTCTACAAAAGTACGAGAAAGTTGATTTAGAGGTGTATGCTTTAAGTGTGGTTTTGTTACGGGGTATGTTTATGTCGTGTTTAGTAATTTGTAAATTATTTATGAATTTGTTGCTCGTGGTGATATTTTGAGCAACTTTGGCACTCAGGATAATTCTGTTAAGCAGTACTTGGATTCAATTGATTTTTAGTTATTGAGTTTATCTTAGTTGGACTTTGTGGAAGAATATGAGAATTTTTTGTTAGAGAGGTTCTTTTTTCTTCTTCTTCTTCTTCTTCTTCTTCTTCTTCTTCCACATAAGAGCCATTGATTATTCCATGTAGATTTGTCTTCGTTGTGGAGAATTTTTGAAACTTCGTTCAATGCTTTAGAATTTGTGTGTAGGTCTAGATTTGTCAATATGTGATCCAAATTCAGTTGGTATTGATGTTTTTATTTGAAAATTGGGTTAAGAATGTCAAATATGTTTTGGAAAGTTTTGAGACAGAGCACAATCTAGGCACCTACGCGCCATAAAAGGTGTTTGGAATCAAGTTGGACTCAGAACGAGGCGCTTGAGCACTATACACGCATCGTCTAAGCGTTGTCGCTATTGCCTACTTACTGCTCGACCACCATTAAGCCGTGTCACTCACCTAGCGCGAGGCTACCACTTGAGTGCGTATATATCTGAGGAAAATTTGTTTCCCTTTTTTTATGCGGTTTTTGATCCCCCTTTCCATCAAAAACATATTTTTTTGGGTCCTATATATAGTCAACATGATTATTGGCTTTGAAACAAATTAGAACAACTTAGACAATATTATAAATATAATATTGTATTCTTTCTCATTTGTAGTGAATTTTTTGTCTCCTCTACGAAATATAATATTGTATTCTTGTGTTGTGATTGTTACTCCAAATTATGTCATATAATCTCGTTATTAAATTTTGACACAATTCAAAACATATGTAACTCTTTTCCGCCTTACTTGCCCTCGTATATACATGCCATATATTATTTGGTTAGGTGGTCGCCTGAGAAAACATCCCGAAAATAAAGTCATTGATTTGTAACAGATGAAGTGATGTATCCATCTTCTAGGTGTAGGTTAGATGGATTTCTTTTAATAACTTTATGCTCTCTTGAAAGATTTAAATAATATATTTATTAAAGTTGGACATTCATAGTTGCTAGTCTACTAGTGCAAGAAATTTAATTGTCGAATATTAAAATTTCCACAATAAATATCAAGAATTAAATTGCCACACATGCTATATGATACAAACTTAAAACTTCAATTTCCCCTAGAATAAATATAGAGAACTGGACAATTCCGAATAAATGGTAAAATATGTGTAACAGCGACTTGAAACTTCAATTCTAAAATAAATACTTTCATTCATTTAATGTATGGTTGTTTCCTTTTCACGCGTTATGGAGTTTTAGATGACTTGGTATTTTCTCTAAATATTTTTTTTTAACAGAAAATCGTTGGAAAACCATTCTTCCCTAGACAATTCATTTTAATCCATGCTTTTAAAGTGTCATTGAGTTTCATAGTTATATACTGTAAGCGAATTTCGTGTACAACAATCAATTCTAATCGTAAGGTAAAATATAAATATGGTGCTTCCAAAATAGAAAGACAGAATAAAAAAGGTCTAAAATTTGTACATAATTATAGACGTGATCATGATCAGAGTCTCCTGTTTTCCAGTAAAATGGGGCCATAATTGCTTCAAATGGCACCACATTGAAATTTAATTATTAAACCAACCAACCAATAAAGGGTTTATCTTTATCCAATTGACTCCATATATTCATTATCTTCTACTCTCATCCAATTGACTCCATATAACTTTCAATCATAGTTTTGTGGTCTGAATCATCTATTGAATATTTACAATTTGATTCCCAAACTTTGGAAATCACCATTTTTTGTCAAGATTTTCATGTCTTTCTTCTAATTTCACATCAATTCAGTGAGTTTCACCCAACAAGCAATAAATACATGAGATTAGGCCATAATTAATCATAAAAACTCTTGTCTATATTTAAAAGTCTAGATATATCATCAAAATTTAATGATCAACCAGAAGAAACAAAATTAACTGGTCCGTGTGAATATAATCCAACTACTCCATGGTAAAACTTATGACAAAGAAGCAATTTCATTATAGCATGTGCCCTTTACTGATCAGAACTCCCTATAAATAGGCCAACTTACGCTACTGCGAAGTGCACCTAAATCTTCATTTGTAGAAATGGATTCCCAAAACCACTTACTGATGATTACTAGCGCCGATGAGTCTCCTGTCAATGGCCAGGCGGGCAAAATCCCCGCAAGCAAGATCTCGCGTGCTGATTTTCCCCCTGATTTTGCATTTGGCGCTGCGACTTCAGCTTATCAGGTATATGTGCCACGTACATATTTATTTTCTAAGTACACGAGTATTTGAGTTCTAATATAATGAATTCATAATATTTATTATTCTATTGTGCGACTCATGTAATTTGCGAAGAACTCACTTTTGCAGAATTTATTTTCTGGTTCTTATAATTATGCAGATTGAAGGTGCATGGAATGCAGGAAGCAAAGGCATGAGTATTTGGGATGTTTTCACACAGAAACAACCTGGTCTCTTCCCTTTTTTCAGTCTTCTCGTGTGTGTATATATAATATACAGACACAAAATCACGTATATATGTGCGTTACATGTCAATTTATTGGATTGGCAGGTGGTATTTCCGAGGGTGGTAATGGCTGTGTTGCTATTGATCACTATAATATGTTCCGGGTATACTTCAGCAATTTTTATTATGATGTAACGATTGGCACATTGGATTAAATTAGATGAGAAAAAAATAAATAAAAAGAATAAAAAGGTGAAACTGAATTCTATTATATTTTGCCCTGGACAAGTTTAATGAGTTAAACTCTTTTGCATTGTATTGTCCACTAAAACCTATTGTCACTTCGTACTAAACATGGACACAAAAGTTGTAAAGGAAATGAAATACAATTCTTCTAATTTTTCCTTCATTTTGCTTACTTTAAATGAAAAATTTTCCTCTTGTTAATTTCTGTATCAAGATTTTCCATATTCCATTCACTCATAAGATAACACAAGACAATATTTCTTATACTCTAGAACATTTTCGTGCATGTTGTATTGATCGTATTTAATAATTTGCAGGAAGATGTAGTTTTGATGAAGAAATTGGGTTTGACTTCATACAGATTTTCAATTGCATGGTCTAGAATCTTGCCAGGTATGTTAGTTTAAACTTAGAAAAATAGAATTTGTGCATCATATTGATGTTCTATTAAATGCGAATCAAAGTATTATTTTAATTTGGGTTTTATCTTGGTGTATTAGGAGGGAGACTTAGCACTGGTTTATGCAGAGAAGGAATTCAATTCTATAACGATCTCATTGACGCACTCTTGGCAGCTGGTTAGAGTCAATTACGTATTTATTGTTTCTTAAAAGACTTTTATTAGCAAAATTCACAATTGGAATTTAGTTCCAATATTTGATATATATTCTTTTCTGCAATCATTCTCATCTTACATATAAATTTACTGAAGATATTATTATTCATTTTATTATTTTTATTTTTTTGTACAGGAATTGAACCATACGCAACTATATTTCATTGGGATATTCCCCAATGTTTGGAAGAAGAGTATGGTGGCTTCCTACATGAAAACGTTGTGTGAGTAACTCAATCTTGCATCACATGGCACATTTACTATTAAGATATTTAAGAAATTGACAGAGTAAATCCAAAGTAAGCAAATCTATAATTTTCCCCAAAATTAGTGAAAAGAAAAGAGGACAATTTTAGTTAAAGAAAAAATGGGTTGTAGTTTTATTAAAACAGTGGACTATGTTTTACAAATATTGAACTACCAGCTAAATAATTTTTACCATATTATAGGAAGGATTTTTGTGAATTTGCTGAGGTTTGCTTCTGGGAATTTGGTGATCGAGTGAAATATTGGATCACGCTGAATGAGCCATGGTCCTTTAGTGTTTCTGGATATGTGCTTGGTACTTTCCCTCCTAATCGTGGTAAAGCTCCAACTACTACAGGAGAGGCTAAAATGCATTCCATTCTTCATAGAGGTGCTTTTAGATCTCAAATTGTTCGCAAGTATGGAAATCCCGGCACAGAACCGTATATTGTTGCACACAATTTGATCCTTTCTCATGCTTATGCGGTGGATATCTATAGGAGAAATTATCAGGTTTCTTCATAAGTGATTTTAAGCATATATACGTGTTTATATAATACTTTTAACTATATAGTTTACACAAAAAGATACTTTTGTACGTACAGGAAATGCAAGGAGGTAAGATAGGGATGACAAATTGCACTCAATGGTATGAGCCTCTTACTGATTCTCAAGAAGATCGAGATGCTGCTGATAGGGCAATGGATTTTATGCTTGGATGGTAACCCAATATCTTGACAACAATCATCCAAATTACTTTCT
>CAIGRL010163903.1:0-11442 GCA_903798325.1 Fraxinus xanthoxyloides | reverse complement strand
GTGTATTATGTGCTAATTACTCTTTTACTATTTTTTAGGACTTGTTTGCAATTTTTTTCATTTTATCTTATTTAAATAGAAAGGTATATATTTGTCATTTCACCATTTTTAATTGAGAAAATAGATGAAATGACTTTTTGTGCAATGAAATGTGAAAATAAGAGTAATAATGCCAAAAAATGAAAGGTAAATAATAGTAAAAGATAATGACACTATGTGCTAATTACCCAATTGACAAATTGGAGTCTCACCGTTTTTATTCATGGATAAAAAGAAGTTCTATACGAAGTTTAAAACAAATGAATCAACATAGAGTCAAGATATGTAAAAAGTTGTATCTCATAAAATAATTTTTTTCCCGATTCCTTAAAAATCATATCATTTAAAACTCGTTTATCTTCAAATTTATTTTCAACCACACGTTCTCGTAATAAAATAATGTTATACGTGAACCCATAATTGTCACTATATTTTAACAGCACAATTTTAAAAAATATCGTTTTTTTCACAAAGTATATTCTCAAAAAATCTACACGACACCTGCCTTGTTCATATACAATGGAGGGGAAAATTGAAGATTCCCTGCACTTCTCATCTCAATCTTCAAAATTTCACTTTTCGATCACCGATATTTTGTACCGTTTGCAAACTTAGTCTTCATATTCATTTCATGTTAAAAAATTTCATCAAAGTTTCACGTGTATTGCACATGTGACCATTTCTGAGGGGAAAAAAACCACAAAAACATAAACAGAACTAAACGTTGACAAAGTGAAAATTCCAATTTTGCAGGGCGGGGACGAAAATCACAGGAGCACTAAAAGCTGGGGACTAGACGTGAAAATTTCCCTTATGAAACTCATAGAAATACTGGGAAATTCATAGTTAAGCATAATATTAATCTAGTACAACGTCACAGCCAACTTCAGTTACAATTTTCGACACGAAATACCGTTATTACGACTCTTTTTCCTCTGACCCTTGTGCCAATAGTGCATTGTACTCATCTCTAAGATTGTTATATTTGTCACACAAATTGTCAAATGGCTTTGTTTCTTCTGTCAGCTTCTTCTGTAATAGACTCTTCAGTTCTTCTTTTTGTTTCTTAAGCTCCTCAATCCTGGATATTTTCTCCTCATGTAGTTTCTGCAGTTTTGCCAATTCAGACACTGGTTTTTTTGATTCTGCAATAAAACAGCTTAATAGTAAACATCAATGACTAGAATTAAAAGAATGGAAATGGGAAAAACGATTAATGGCGAAAAGCACGAGCCAAGAGAAGGCACCTGAAGTAGTACCGGCCGAGCTGCTGTCCTCCATCTGGTATCTTCTTCTTCACTATAAACTACGTCAATCATCCTCTATATAAAGCTGTAGATTTATTGAACAGTATGGTTTGCAGCAGCCTGATCTTCCTTCAATGGAAATAAAATCTATAATGTATAATTCAGTACAAAAAATTGCACAGCCAATTACAGGTAAATTTACAAGCCTTTAGATTCTCCACAGTACTATAGGATTTAGAGTTGTGAATTTGTACAATTCTATATATGGAATCTTCATGTGGCTGGAAATGGGGCGCGGAAAAACACGGGTACTTTTTTCGTTCGTTTTCTACATGAGATTAGGACACGAGGAGGGTCGTTCCGATCGGTTTGGATGGTGAAGATTGTACCGTGTATGATGCACGTACATGTTTTGAAACTTGGATCACGAGAACATAACATCTAATGTTACATATTAAACATACTCATAGCTGACGACTTTCTAAACTTATTGCCAATTTTCGTGTATGCATCATGTCGCAAATTACATCGAAGTTAGTTTTTGAATGCTTAGTCAATGCTCAAACGTTTTATATGTCAGGTTAGACAGAACATGACAGAATTACGTAAGAAAAAGAATTGATTGATAGTCTAATTATAATAAGCAAGTCCCAACATTTAATGTACAGAATTAGAGGTGTCAAAACTGATCACGACATGAAGTCTAGCCTATAATCAATATATCGACTTCCATACGCATTATGTTTCAAATTACTTCAAAATTAGTTTATGAACGCTTATTCATCGATCAAACTTCTTATATTAAGCTAGACAATACAAAATGTGACAAAATTGCATAAGAAAGGTCATGTCTCGATGGTAGTCTAACATAATAAGGATGGCCTCGGAAATATTGTCGAAGCTCCATCCACAAATGGATAAGACCTGATACTATTGGTCAAGCAATTAATGAGGATGAACATATCTGGCCCTCGTTTGAGCTCCATTTTAATGAGGTTTGGAGAAAAAAAAAATTTAGAACAATGATTTTTTTGGAGAATGTGTAATTAAAAAATAAGGAAAAAAATTTGAGTTCGTGTGTAATATTATTTTATTAAATAATGTGTAATTAAAAATGAATTTTGAGAAAAATTATTTTTGGTTTAATGAAGCCTAAGCAAGGGATTAGAGGTGTTGAAATGGGTGAACCCATAAAAAGCCCAAGATAGGCTTGGACTGGATTGGGTCATGGTTGGCCCACCTATGTAGGCCAGCCAAGCCAGGATTAAAATTCTGACTGGTGGCCCATAAGGCCCAGTCCATAGGCTGCTTTTATATTCCCATTGGCTTATCCATAATGAAAATTTAAATAGTTAATTAACAATAATCATCATGTCATACTTTTAATTAAGGGATAATTGCATAGTGATATCAAACCTTTCATTTAGTAGTAGATTTTGTCCAAACCTTTAATTTGTACCACCGACAATAGCAAACCTTTCATTTTTGCCACTGACGGTACCAAACATTTCAAAATGTTCGCAACTGAAGTCTAAATGGTTGGTTTCTGTTAGTTTGACCATTAGTTGACCAAATAATTGATTTGACAATAAAGTTGACTGATTTTAAAATGATAATTTTACATTTTTATAATTAAATAATTTAAATTTAAATTTCATTCCACATCCTCCTTCTTCTTCTTCTTCTCCTCCACCCCACTCCAACCCAACCCACGAAATCAATCTCTTCGAATCCTCGAATCCATGGCGTCAGAAACCCGTTGCCCAACTATGTAGGTCTACATAGACCGAATTAGAGATTTAGACTTAAAAACCGATTAGAAATGGAGCTCGTCGATAAAAATATGGATTTCCTGCTGAAATGGTCCGTTAAAGAGACTATCTTGATTAAAGAGGAGAAGAATAGATAAGAGATTGAAAAGAGCTTAGGAATTTTCTGTATAATGTCTAAGCTAGTTTTTAATAAGGTCAATTTCTAGCTTCTAATTTGTGGGGGCGCTTGTGGCGCTCATTGCAACCTGTGTGTGAGTGGATTGCAATCGTTGGCACAGTGGAAGTGGGTGGATTTTGGTTCGTTTGGTTGGGGTTAGGTGTGTGGGTTGGAAGAAGATAAACTGTTTCGGATGAAGTTTTGGGCTAAATGCAAAGGCAGAGTTCCTCAGAGCCACTATCATTGCATCAGAACGCAAATTCGATTTTGGGGACTCCAGTCCTGAGCTTGTTGAAGCGTTCTCGAAGTTCCAAATTCAGATTTGCAAATTTGGGTGGGTGGGTTTTTAATTTTAATTATTTAATTTTTGTTATTTTATTACTAAAAATGTAAAATTACAATTTTAACCTTTTAAATTAATCAACATTATTATCAAAGTCAATTATTTAGTCAACTAACGGTCAAACTAACAGAAACCATCCATTTGAATTTCAACTGCAGACATTTTGAAAGGTTTGGTACCGTGAGTGAACAAATTAAATGTTTGGACGAAATCTATTACTAAATGAAAGGTTTGTTACCCCTGCTGCAATTATCCATTTAATTAATTATAATATTGTCAAGTTGCCCTCTTTAGCACGTAAAAATTATTACCCCTCAAGTCCTGACCTTTTCTTAGATGAAAGGTTAAGGGAAAAGCGTTATTTTTGATAACCAATTTAAATGTCAAGAAACATAAATTAAAAAAAATTAACTCAAGCGCTTGAGTTTTTTCTTTATCTTCTCTTTGCCGAGTTTAAACCCAAATGTAATTTTTTTCTTTGAAAATTGAAATTTCTCGGAGCAAAAATTAAAGATGAAATTGTTTAAAGTATTTATCAATTATTATGTTCAATTTTCTTAAACCCATAGTCCACAGTTTCTCTCGTGGATACATAAATAATTAAACTACTTGTACACACAAAATGTACACCTCGATTGACATCTTCTGTGTCAAAAATCTGTGAACTCATGTGAGAGTGAAACAATGTATCAACCCCTGTGTACATAGCATAGTCCATGGTCCATGTAAAAAAGGCATTGCAAGGAATTTCCAATATTTGAGAAGTTCGTGCAGCACAATTATTAGTATGATTTCACTGCAAATGTAATGCGATAGCCAAACATGTTTCAAATCTCTTTAGAAATTGCTCTTTTTCTCTTAACATTATCAGTTCAAAACTTACCTTTTGTGTAGATTTTTACTTATTCTCCCAATAAAAAATACTTTTACATTTTTTTAAGCTTTGTTAGGTGAATCGACATGAAATCTAAATATGGACAAGTAATCTCGAGACAGATACACGAGAAGATTAAAAATTGATTACAAGTAATTCAAGAAGTTCCCAAATAAGCGACTCCGTGCATTCTTATCAGATTATTATGGAAGCTGCATGCATCCAAAATCACCTCAAAAATCCATAATGTTGGTAAAAAGACATTTATTGGGTGTTTGATAGATATTAAAATCGGATTAAAATTGAAATACTTGTCATTATTGTCGACTTTTATTAGACGGGTAAACCCAATAACGACTATATTTTTAATTTTAATTGGATTTTAAATCGTACCAAACAGACTCTTAAAACTGGGTTTGAGGGCAAGAAGCAAAAGAAATCCCACGAGCCAAGTAAAATAAGTAATTATCAAAAAGCAGGGCACAAGAACCCACAAAAAGAAGGGGGCCAAACACACATTTAAATCTTGAACAAGACAAAAGGCTAGAAAGTGAAAGGAGTGTTTTATGGTAACCTGATACCATTCAACCAGTGTCAGTCCCCATGTGAGCATGTGCCTATGTGGCCCTTAAGCCACCCCACCACCCACCATGAGGCAAAAAAGTCTCAACTTTAATGGCATAAAAGAATACTCTTTTTACTTAAATAATTTTTTTAAGAATTAAGCTAAATGTCCACGCAGTGATATAATGAATGAATTGAAAATTAAGTGTCTTGATCTCGTCACGAAGTGTAAATGGTGTAAAAGAAAGTGAACTTGTAGCATGGTTGTTATTTTAATTTTCTTTCTCCTTTCGCTTCTTTCTGAGCCATCTCACTTTTCACTGTTTTTCTTCATGTAATGATTCAATGGATCATAGAAGCCTGTACAGCATCATATAACAATTAAAACTGCATATAAGTGACAAATTCCCAGCTTTACCACATCCACTTTTTGACTCTCAGAATCAACCTAGTTGTTACACTTACTGCTGTTCTAGCTTCCATTTGACCATCCCAGGGTTGTTAATGTACATAAATCTCCCTTAATAGCAGACAGTTCTCGACTACTAAGAAAGAAATAAGCTGATTTGGTCGAGTACTAAACTCGGGAGAAGATAAAGAGAAAATTACCATTATATGACAGAGTGAGTTACTGCTACCGCCTTTTTGTAAATAAGCTAATTGTCCAGTGTGTTCCAGCACACAACTACAGAGCGGGTACAAAATGAACAAAGAGAGACCCTACTCTCATAAATTAGTTCGTGTGTCCTTTACCTATGCACTATGTATTGTTTTAAATAATATGCTAGTACGGTATTGATGATGACAACAGTCTTGAAGAGATCTTACTGATCTTTCTTTCTTCTGTTGTATGGTTTGGCTATACAGCTAATGGACATGTTACTTCTTTGTAAATGCTACTCATACTTTTCCTGCATAAACAGGTTCAAAAAGTTAACATCAAAAGGAAGAATAGTATGAAATTTGTATGATAGTTCAGCCGACCCAACTCCAAAATTTCTGGGAACGAGCCTTTAGTTTAGTTCATTGCTCATAGTGGAATAGAAGTTCAAGAAAATTGTTCTCACCAAGCTATAATAATCCCTCCTTGCCAGCCATGCTCAGCTCTAAAACCTACATTTCAATGGCTTCACGCCCAGACGAAAACCTGGCGGTCAATAACAGTACTAGATTTTAAGTTCTTCGAGCAGTGAAATTGAGGAACAAAAGTGAACAGTAAAAAGGGTGGCACCTTGGCATTTGAAAGTAATACGATCTAAGAGAAGCCATGTTCAGAGCAGAAGAGTTGGGGAGCAAGGGGATGTTGTTAGTGGACGATGTAGTTACGGGAATACAGTCATCGGTATCAGCTGAACCACGGGCAAAAAACGACTGTTGTTCAGCAGCTAGTTTTGTAGGAGAGGCAAAGAGATTTTCGGGGAGGATGTGCTCCAAGCTGACAAACACAAGGTCATACCATTAGTATGGGATAATAGTAAGCAAAGACTAAGTTATCTTAGATGGAGCATGGCTTAGTGCAATTATTACATCAGAGCACCCTTTCCAATCTATCTTCATACATATTCCTAGAAAGGACGTCACCTAATAAAACATTGGTTTTCAGTACGTACCTTTCAAGAAGATCAGCATCTTCGGTATTGGTTCGATCCTCCTTATTGGCATTTTCACTGTTATTGCCAAATTCGGTTGCTTCCTCCACAGCTTCGGCTACCACAGCAGGAAATTTAGCGGCTTCCTCGATACCATTAATTTCTGAAACAAAGAAGTCGAGAAATGGTCACTTCTTGCCAAATAAACTTCAATCATAATACATATAGTACATCTTTGGATAAAAATCTTGAGAGCCAAATCCTAATACAAAAATATAGATATTTCAATCAGCTAACCTTCTGAAACTTCTTGATTAGCAGCATCAGATTGAAGAATGAGGTTTTGATTCATTTGTAACTGAGACTGTATCGGGGAGCCAATTGGAACGCTGGCTGACAGGTTCGACAGGAAATGAATATTGTGATGCTGATTTTTCAGGTCCATCAGTTGCATGTTCATCATCCTTCTGCCTTGAAGGTCAATAGCATGCTGTAATTCCGCCTCCTGCTCCAATTTTCTCTGGAGCATCATCTCTTGTGCATTGTAAAACATTCTCGACCCTAAGTGGAATTACCAGAGGATAATCAGTTAATAGACGCATTTACTTGGGGACGAATAAGAAGCCTGACTTGAATGCTTACCAAAGGGGGCATCAAATTGCTCTCGAGAATCAAGTCCCGATGGGCTTAAACAAGTAGAAAACTCTCCTCTTTCCATTTGTTGCTGCTGTTTCCTACAAATTGTTAATTAACAACAGGATATCATTACCGGGTAAAGCAATGCAAACAAATATTAAAGCAAAAAGGATAAAATGAAAATTTACTTTTCTAGAACTTTTCCCTTCTCCTTGTAAGGTTTCACGAGCACTCGGGAGTCGCACACAAAATGAGGGTTCCCTTTAGCCAAAATGAGCTTCACAGTCTCCGGGTAGAGAAATGTAACAAATCCGAACATTCTTTTCTGCTGATATGGAATTCTTACATCCTGCACCGGTCCATACATACTATAGATGCGTAGTCAGTACACAATTTGCTTGCAGTTTCAAGAAACCTCAATCTCAACAAAACAAGAACCAATTACCTGAAGTAATTGGAAACATCTTCTTCCTTAAATGTACTATCAGCCGGAAATGTCAAGTAAATTTGTCTGGCGCTTGAATTTGGATTTCCAACAAATCCCATTGCTGACAAATCGTTCCTCTCAGGTTGATAACGGCCAAATTTATGGAGTTCATCACCCCTAACCAGCGCAGCAGCAGCAGATCTACAATGCAGCTTATTGTAAGAGATCACAAGAACCAGTCTAACTCAAAAAGGCAACATCAAAAGTTTATCCCAATCACAAAAATTTGACAACAATATACAACTGTAATTCGGAAAGGTTTACCATAATTGGGTAAACAGTTTATAAGCCAGAGAATGCATTAAAATTATCAAAAATCTCCATGCAACTAAAATTTCCAAAACAGAATGAAAGCCCAACTCAGAACCATAATAAACATAAAAATTGCAACGCTCTTACACAATGCACCAGCAGGAATTCAGAATAACAAAGCAGCAGTCAAAATGAAAAAGTGACTTTCCTGAAAAGATAAATGAAAGGGGGTAATTCCCATAGAATTTACCTTTGATGTTCATTCAAGAAGTTGGGGCATTTCATATAAGCAAGTGGGTGGTGACTCCCATGAGGCGAGAGTGCAAACCTCTGCGGCTGTTGAAGGGCCTTCATTCTCAAGAACCCATCAAAAGGCCCTGAATCCATCTTGCTTGGGGATCCCACCTCAATTCCTTCACTGTCAAAACCACCATGCAAGAATTTGCACCTATTGTCATTTTTGCAAAAGCCTCTAGCAAAGTACATGCAAGGCCTCCAACCACCCCTACCATTTACATCATCAAAACCAGAAATAAGAGCAGCATCATTAACTGAACAACTCCTCCTATGAAACGGATGTGGGTGAGGTGAAGGAATGCCGTCACCAAAAGGGAAAACCAGAGAATCACTCCTCCCACTGGGACTAATTATTGGATCCACCATGGAATCATCAATAAAGGTTAACTCTTGAACTTGATGATGCATTTCCCCAACAGACTCATCAGGAAAATCATTTCCACCATAAAAAGGCAAACTTGAGGACCCTGAACCACTATTTTCACTATCATTAGTACCAATGGAACCATTGACAACAGCAGCATAAGAAATGGGTCTTGGGCTACTTCTTGAGAAACCTGCAGCAGGTGAAGAAGGGTTACTCGGATGTAAACCATAGTTGGGAATCAAAATTCGTGGCTTATTTTGAGGAAATGAGTTGTTAGGCCTCATGGGATCTGACAAGGGAATTGAAGGGTTAGTAGTAGGGCTATTTGAAGGAAGCCCCAAACAGGCCTTTGCTTGGTTGATGCAAGATAACAAAAGTGCTTCAGGGCCAAAAGCTAATCTCAAAATCTCCTTCTCCCCTTGGTCTTGTATCAGTATATAACCCATGATTTTTGAAGCGTTTTCTGGATCCATACTTTGGATCCTAGACATCACTATTTTAGTAGCTTCATATGTATCCATGGAGTTCTGTATTTTTTCTTACTATTTCCTACAAAGGGCTTTTCTTGGATTTTCNGGGCTATTTGAAGGAAGCCCCAAACAGGCCTTTGCTTGGTTGATGCAAGATAACAAAAGTGCTTCAGGGCCAAAAGCTAATCTCAAAATCTCCTTCTCCCCTTGGTCTTGTATCAGTATATAACCCATGATTTTTGAAGCGTTTTCTGGATCCATACTTTGGATCCTAGACATCACTATTTTAGTAGCTTCATATGTATCCATGGAGTTCTGTATTTTTTCTTACTATTTCCTACAAAGGGCTTTTCTTGGATTTTCGTTTTTTCCCTCTCGAAAAGAGGGGGAAAAAAATGATATACACAACGGAGAAGGTGTAGGGTTTTAAGGAGAGCCCTTTAGAAAGACTAGAAGGCTTTTCAAAGAGATAAATTAGACGGGAAAGATGAGTTTTTTGTTAATTTTGGGGACTTGTTTGTAAGAGGGTGGCTAAGATTTAACCATGTTATAAAAGGTAATGATGGACTCATGCTTATACTCGAGTAATCATTGTCTACCATATGAAGGGGAGAGTGTGTGTATGGAAAGAGAGAGTAGAGTAGGTAAAAATCTCGATTTTGGTATGTTTTTCAATTTTCCTTTTATATTTTTGGGCATCCTTTTTCTTTCCCTCCCTTCACGACCGATGGGATGGGACTTGCAGGGGGCGGTGGTCAAAGGGCGGAGGTGGCGGTTGGTGGAGAAGAAGGTAGTGGAGCAAAAACAAAAACAAAAAATATTTGCTTGGATGGTGATGCAGTAAAGTACAGTACAGAGAGGGCTCTTTAATCTTGAAACCACAACTTTTGGTACCAGTGCAACCTGCAGCTTTGGGGAGCGAGTAAAAGCTTTCTTCTGTGTATCTATATCTCTCTGTATATGTATAGTTTATACACAGTCTTTTCTCTCTCCTATATGTATTGGGACATTGTCTTTATACATATGGACAAAACAATGCTGAGTGGGAGTCTAAATTCAGACCTGCTTCAAAGGGGAAAATTATTCAAGTGTCCCCTGTTTTGGCCAATGCACTTAATTATACCCCAAATCTGAAACATAACAAAATTTGTGCCATTCTTGCTATTATGTTGAACTAAGGGTGTGTTTGATGGGGACGGAATTTCATGAAAAATGGAATTTATTTTCATTTTTTCACTTTTTTTGTGTTTGATAGGTTGTTTTTTCAGGTAATTAATTTCCCACTTTTCCTCACACTCACATTTTCTTACTTTTCCTTGAAAACATTTTCCCACCAAGATTTTTTTTTATTTTTTTACAATTGGAAAAAATTATAGATACAATGGTAAAAAATTTTATCATTTTTATTGACAATTTCTATGCAAAACAAAAGTCAAACGAATGGTATTTGGTATAGTAAAAAAAATTATAATTTAAAAAAAAAAATCTTTTTTTTTAATTGGAACAAATTCTAGACCCAGTGGCTAAAAAAAATCAACTTAATGGACAATTTCTATGAAAAATAAAGTCAAATGGATACCAATCTTTCAACATTTTTCAGGTGGAAATTTATACTAATCAAATACAATTAATTACAATTCTCAATAAAACAAATTCTAGGCAATTCAATTATCTGGAATTCATTTTCTTCCATCCAAATTCCATCTTTGTAAGCAAACGTACCCTAAACATGATTAAAGAATAGAAGAAATTCAATTGTATTATTTTATTGAATAATAATGTGATATACGTTTGATACATTAGATTGAATAGTAGTAAAAACAAGAGTTTAGATTTCTTGCTTGTTTATCAACTTGATAGTAACGCTTGAATTAACTCCGTACTGAATTTAGAGCTTTGAAATCTACAAGATGATCGGTTTTAGTTGGTCATGTTAAATGGGTTCGGATAAAATAGAAACCTAATGAGTTGACATGTTGGTATTTTGTTTGTTGCACGTTATAATATACATCAATCGTACATTTAGATGTTTGATTGTCACCTCGAATTTATAGACAATATCAAGTTGGTTTTGTAACAAGATCGTTCCTCTAGGACTTTAGGTGCTATTCTCTTTGTGTTTCAGTTTTGTGCTTTGAGTTTTGAATTCATTTTGTATTTTGTGTTTTGAGTGTCCATTTTGAGATTGTTAAAAATATGGTTTTTTGTCATTTTGAAAAATTGTTTTGAAACACCCAAAACAAGTTTTGAAAATTTTGACTTGATTATAACTGAAAACATCCAAAACGACAAATTTGTCGTTTTGTGTTTCCTTTGTAAATTTTAACTTGTTTTCAAAAACGCTTTTT
>CAIGRL010163895.1:0-19472 GCA_903798325.1 Fraxinus xanthoxyloides | reverse complement strand
AAAATAAAATAAAATAAAATACAGAGTTTCAAGAATCTCTCGTAGTATTTTCTTGATAGAAAAGCTCAAGTTTCTCTCTCTGATCTCTCTCTAAGCGTGGATGTTAGACACTGGAAAGCATATTCTTGACAAGGAATAGCGAGTCCCATTTCATGATCGTACCCAAATTCTTCTTCTGCACGTTGGAGAAGGTTCTGGAATTCAGGTCTTGCCAAGAATGAGATTGGAACAATATATCTGCTTCTATTTTCCCCTACATACACTACAAAATGACCTTTTGGCACATCCACAGGAAGCCCTTCTTCATCATATCCTTGTACTTTCTTCCCCAAGCTTGAACACCTCTTTAATATCTGCTTTAAAACTGCACTTTGGGATAGTTTGTTTGCTTTTCTAATTACCATTTTTAGGATTATCGGGAATTCGGGTGAATGAAGTTGAAGCAGGGAGTTTCGAATTAACAGAAAAAGAAAAGCAACAACTCGAGCAGAAAGAATGTTTGTGAGAGTATATGACGAGAATTTGAGTCATTAAACTTAAAACAACTACTCTCAAAATAATAGAAAGAAAAGAAATGACTAACCTCAACTCGACCCGACCTGATTAGAATGGGAATTAAGATGTGGTGGGAAAGAGGGATTGCAAGGGGTTATATAAAGTGGGTGTGGAGAATAGGGATAAAAACAGTGGCATGTGGGGTTGTGGAGGCAAAGGAGAGACCATAAGTGTTTTAGGGATTGTGTTTTAGTTCAAAACATGTTGGCAGCCAATGGCATTGAGTTTATTACTTGATGTTACATTTCTTTAGGACAATATGGGGTCCTTCAAGAAAATTTCTCTGATCTCTCCTGATATTTGGTCTTTATTTTTTTTTTTTTAAAGTTAGGAACCTTCCTCCCTATTTACAAGGTTTCTTGGAACCTATCATGTCCAGTATTCCGTGGTACGAGACAATATTAATGAAAAAAAAGGTTAAATATCTTATTAATTGTATTCTCTAATACTATCTATCAAATGCACTTCTTGAATTATTATTATTATTATTAATGGGTGGGGATAAATATCCACAGAGTAATCATATTTTCAATATCATTTTCCGCTAAATGATTTTTGTTTTTGGATACCATCTTGTTTGTCATTCATTTTGGCTAAAAGATTTTTGTTTCAAGCACTTTAATAGATTTTGGCTAAAGAATAATATTATTTAGCATATGCTAGAATACTGATCTAAGTGTCAACATGTGATAAATCCTAATAAATGAATTATAAATTCTTGTATTTAACTGAACCTATAATTTAATAACACAAGTGATGCCATCTAGATTGATATTAAACACCAATGACGATGAATAGCATTACTATTGGATTTTCTACAGTTGATTATGTGTTAAGATGGATGTAACAACTTGATTGTATGCAAGTATAAATTATGGAGTCAATTTGGGAAAAGTAAAGTTCAATCATCAATTTAATTAAATTTCACTAAATTCTTTTCCAGACTCATAACATTTACTATTTGTCGATGACTTCAATAGATTTTTATAGTTTCAATCTCAACAATTTAAGAGCGTACTTATGAATTAGCCTCTAAGACTCTGAGACCCCAAAAATGAGATGTTTCTCACAGCTTTTTCCTGGTCATTCTGTCCTCGTTCAATTTCCATTTGCCCCATTTCAATGAGATATCCACTTAACCAATAGTACCAAATATTAATAAAGTTAGACATTTTAATTGAAAAGATTTTAACTTCAGAATGTATGGCAAATAAGCTATCAACTTTTTAGTGGTGAATCTCACGATTTTTAAGTGTAAATAAGTTTCACCTAGGTAGGTTAATTGTCTTTTAAGCTTTGGGCCACATGCGTGTTAATTTGTAATGTTTTAAAAATAGATCCGGGCATTGACTCAGAAAAGGATAAGGATTAAAGGTCAAATGGTCGAATAGATATCGAACTAGAGTCGAATCGAATCGAATGCCAAAATCAAATAAATAAATACACACACAAACAATAAAATATTATAGAAATAAATTTTTTTTTTTTCATTTTAGCACTACTAATTCAAAGTATTTTAAAACTGCAAAAACTAACAATTAATATGTCCAAAATAATTTGCTTCGTTCAATTGAAATTGTTTGTGCTTTGGAGGCCATGATTTGTTAAAATGGAGAATAAAGTAAACAACTAAATATTTAAATTATCAATTGGCTAGCCTACAACTTTTATCTTATCCCACATCAGAATATTAAATAGAATGGGTAGAAGAAGTCTCTTTTAAGAGCAATAGCATTTGGAAGTTTACGCTTCTTCTGAACGAGGCTCCAGATCATCGCCAGGTGGCAATCAGTTGGCAAGCTCCCCAGGCCCATACTCCACGTCAACATTTTACCTTGTCGCGGTGGGACCATGGTCGACGTGATGCATCACTTCATCCGATGTGCCTTAGAGGGTTGACCCTCCAAAGTTGAGGTAAGGTGTCCCGTCTGCTACATGATGAAGTTCGAGGCTACCAGCCTCCTACTTCATAGAGAACATCGTCTCATACCACTATCTCCTAGGAGATGCTCCACAAAAGATTCACTTATGTCATATTAATGTGACAACTCACTGCAACAGGATCTTAATGCCAAATTGTCAATCTATATTTTAGAGGTCAACCTAGACTTTAGAGTGACTGCTTGTCAGAAGCATTAAAAGCCCGTCTGCCTATGATTGATGGGGTGAAACCTATTAGGAGACCTCAACCTAGGGATGGATATGGTCCGGTTCGGTTGAACTCGAATTTTCGGATATTTAGTAAATGTAATCGTCGGGTCCAAATCTAATTATGAAACCATTTGGATTATGTTTCGTCCTGTTTGATTCCATTCGAGTTTGTGGTTCTGTACAATAATTAATTATTTTGATATTTACAACAACGTTACATTAATTCAACTATTGATATGTTTAATTTTAGTTTTTACAAAATAACATAGTCCAATCCCGTGATATCTTTTACGCTTCTCTTTGTTGAGTTCTCATAGATTTAACAGTTAAAATTACAGGAAGAGAAAGACAACGAGCTCACAATGATAAAAAGATGCTTCCAATTCGATTTATCCAGACAAAAATGACAATAGGTTTGAATAAAAGATTTGGGTAAAATTTAGGTCAATTTGAATAATTGGACGTGGGCTGGAAATTATAAATAGGAAAATCATATTTTAGGTTTGAGCTAAATTAATTAGTTAGCAAATTTATTTAAAAAAATTAGGGATATTCGGTTTTTGTTCGATATTTGGGTTTTTGGTCTAGAACCGAAAATCGAACCGAACTGAACCTATCGGTTCTCGGTTCAGATACTCATTCGCGTATTTAATTTAAAAAGAATCGCTTGATTCAGTTCGTGAATTTTATCCAACCCTACCTTAATTGTCAAAATGAGGCAACATGTCACTTCATCCAACTATTTTCATTTCTCATATATAGTTATAAAAACTCAAACATTGTACCATTTGAAGGAAACGTAGCTTTAGACTCTCAAAACTAAAAATTTGTTCTCAATATACTTACCTGATACCCTAGCGGATTCAATCCTTCAATATTTAGTAGCTCATGTTTCTTGTACATCCCACACCTTTTCACTTATACATTGATTGACTTGACCATCGTATGTGTGCACGCGGCCACCTCCCCACTTCAGAGAAGGCCACGTAACTTACGATTTTTCTAAGTGTGCAAGAGTAAAGGCTTATATGATATGAGAGGATTTGGATTTGTTGGCCATGTCTCCTCTACAAAAAACGAGATTAACAAAGTTAATTTGAATTGGACCTTTCAATACAATTGAGCCTACGGATCGAAGGGATGTTGAACCAGTCGATTCGATTTGATTTTCATTATATTGCTAATTGACTAAACTTATTCTTAAGCACAACCAAACAATTGACCAAGAATTTAACAACAAATAATGAAATATTTTCTCATTAAACTTAGTGCAAGTCCAAAATACAAATTAACATGATTAAGATCAAGACTACAAAGTCGAGATGAGACTAAGACAGCCACTAGCATTATGGGAATGAAATGGGTGGGCTAGGTTGAACTCGAGAATCTAACAAAATACTGAGTTCTTGTTCAACACTCTTTATTTGTTATATTTATTTTTAATCACATATTCATACAACAAAATATTTTACATGTAAATCTAAATTTTTACCTACTTTTTAATCTCATATTTTCCAAAAATTTACTATTCAAAACTTCATTTCCCCTCAGTTTCTCTTTATAATGACCATCAAACGGGACTAAATATTTTTTTCAATAATTTCGATGTCAAATTCTAGTACAAGTTGAGATGGAAACTAGGGCTGGGACCATGGAGTGGCCTGCTTTGAAGGCCATCCCATGTTCTGTGAATGAAACTTGTTGATAAATAAGTGATTAAAGCATATAGAGAAATAGAAAGTTGTCCCCACTGTTCTCACATAAAGGCAATTAGTTGTGTAGGTGTGTGGCAAAGCCAGTTTCAAGGGTAGAAAATGACTGCCTGTTGAGCACATGAAACCCATGTTACCCTTGCCCCCATTAATCTTGTAAAGACAACATATCAAAGAACTTGTTGAGTTCTCGACACCATTTTGTTTCATCATACAGAGCCTAATCGTATTGTACAGTTTTTAGGAAAATTTTATATTGAGGATACAAGTTCGGAAACGTAATAAATTGACCTAATATTTCTATTTATACAAAGGAGTTGAGGGAATGGAGGAGTGTTTTTGAGTAAACAAAACATAAAGGAGCCTGAACTACTACCTTGTAGTCTCCTTTTATTATAATGAGATATTTGTATATGTTAAATCACCTAATCTAAAAGTTTAAACTATTAATTAAATATTATCTTGAACTCATAACCTTTAGCTGCACGCAAACAATTTCAAGAGGTATTGTTTTGTGATGTACTTTGTAGTTTTTTTTTTCTTTTTTTTTCAGTGAAAAATATGTTATAGCAAGTGGGCGTAACTTCTGTATTGAACCAATATAAAGACACGTATTTACTTCATATTGGTCTGATATTATTATCTCAAATTTAGGAATTGAGGTCTAATTTGTTGATAATTATAAACCCAAATTATATTCCACCAAGAGCATTCAATTTAAAGAAAGAAAATTAACAATAAAAAATACACAAGATTTATAGAGTTTCGTCTCAATACGAGACTGCGTCCTCTCCCGTCGCTGCAGTAATTCGCTATCATTAAAAAATGTTTACACGAGAAAATATCAATCCTATCCCTTTTAACCTTTCTTTCTTTCTTTCTATTTGATGATAATCCATAAAGCCTAAGAACTGATCCATATTTATAAAAAAAATTAGGTCAAAATCGAATTTTACAAAAATTCTTATGTTTAATCATGCTCGACAATTTAACAGAAATCATGCCCCACCCCAACACTTCCAAAACATCTTTAATTATAAATGAAATGTACATGATAGGATATATATCAAATAAATTTGGACGGTGATGAAAAATCGATGTTGGGAATTTATTGACACAAAAGTGATAGCTTGACCCGGAACAATTTGGGGTTACTAGAAGCATCTTAATTAAGTTAATGTAGCTCCTTGCTCAACACTCGTAAATGACCCAAGTTAGTGGTTGGAGGTGATATTGGTTTTGTAGCCGATTTGTTAGTTTAGGTCTTTGGTTTATTGGTGGCCCAATTAATGACTGTGTCCAAATTTGGTGTGACCTAATATTCATCATATATACCATCTCTCTCTCAGCTGTTTCTTGTGTAAGAGGGAAAATGTGTTGCTTTGTGCTTGGACCGAAGTGGTCGCCTTGTTGATTCCTTCTTCATTTTCAAGCCCATTGATTTTTCCCTTGCTTTTGTGGTTGTAAATCACCCCCACCGTCATAATTTGTGGGTGAGAAAAACTTGTGGCAACTGGAGTGTAGAAGTTGTAGGTTGAGTCCTGATTCGTTTGGTTGATTTCTGAGCCCGAAATAAAAGATTTCTCGAAGATTTATGTGACACCTATGTTTTATGTTGCATTTGCCAATAAAATCCCTTCATCTTTTATGGAATATCTTTGAAAAAATCCCACCTGAATCAGATTAAGTTGATCTACTTAAGTTGTTAAAAGGATTAAGAACCTTGAAAATAGACAGCCATGAATGGGTGTTGGGTTGTTGGAAATGGCTCCCCACCAATTTGTATGCACCATTCTCTTCGATTTCATTTAGCTTCATTGAAGTACAAATTGGGCAATATGCCAATAAAGTAATAATTACAAGTTAAAGTAAATGTAGCTATATAATCGAATTTAGGTTAGTTGGTCCAAAATTTATTGATAATATTATTCAAAAATTAATATCATGAATACTGAGCTCAAGGATGGTTGCTCGTGATGCTCTTATTTTTCTTGATTGATGAACTTTCCCCATGTTTATTTAAAAAAATATAATATGATTTTTTCAAAATTTAATTAAATTAGAAAGTGATGCATCATTAATGTCCTTGTATGTAAATTGAGAAAATTGGTACACCTTTTTGCCTTGCACTAGAGTCCTAAACGAAGCAGGCATAGTCTTACGGTGTACGAGTAATTTAAGTAGTCACATGATTAATGAGTATGATGGTGAGTAACACAATCAATGTTATCGTGACATTCGGCATAATAGACATATTGGTACTATCGGTCGAGAGTAAGACTTCATTTTTTTTTTAAATAGTAGATATATCGGTAGTCGAAATGAAAAACAATTCCAAAACCTTGAACGATTGATATCATGGCCCCAATACAGCTTACCTTCGAAACACCAAATTAAAGTACTTGAGGATGTACCCAAACTATAGATATAAATAAACATTACATGCAGAAAGAGTATCTTAAGGGTCCAAGCCAGGGTGGATGATTGGTTACATGTCATAATAAACACCGTAAAGATGTTCAAACATTGAACACGTGGTCTGAGTCTTTAAAAAAAAAACAAAAAAAACAAAAAAAAAAAAGGTACAGTTCATTTTCCTTCTTGTTCATCAATTAAAAATCAAGATAAATCGCACACTATGACATTTCATGAAAACACAAATCCCATTCCGAACAAAGATATGCCGAATTGTTTTGGTCTAACTCGATTTTAGACTAGTAATTCCTATTTCTCTTCCTTCTCTACTGCCACTAGCCCATAAGTTTAATACTATTTAGTATCACTGTACTTAATATCAGTTTAGGTGGTAGTACTAGTGACATTAAATTACAGATTCTATTAAATACAAGAAATTATAACTCATTTAATAGGACATATAATATTCTAACACTTAGATTAATGTTCAACATCACTGGTACTAGACAGTGTTATTCAACCCATAATTGACACTTAAGACTCTATTTTGGAGGTGAAAGAAGGGTTAGCTTTTTGGAGATATAAATTTAACAAGTTTTTTGTTTTGTGGTAATTACATCAAACAAAAAATTTTAAGATCCAATTTAAAAAATCAGATATTAATTCAAATATTTAATATTATTAATGTCACCAAAATTCTTCTCAAACCCTAATTAGTCTCACTCTCATTTCTCTCTCACACACATCCCCCTCTCTTTATCTCCACTCGTCGTTTCTCTCTCATGCAGTTGTTGTCTTTCCTCCATCTCCTCCATTGTCATCTTCTCTTCCAAATCCTACATCAACTATTGCCACAACGTCAGCCTCTGGCCGGCCCACCAACTTCAACACATATCAACACCATCTACAAAGTACCTTTCCCCGTCCCAAATCGACCTCGTCGCTTCCCTTGCATCTACCTCTCGGCTCCACAACCACCTAGTGTGACATCGATATATTGTTCCTTAACGGGATTCATGAACGAACGTGAACAATTTTCAAATCTAAATGGAGGTCATTGTGGTGTGGTAGAGGTGGTTGTTGTTGATATGGGCTAGATTGACGGATGCGAGGAGAGGAGAAATTTAGCGATGTGTTTGGAGGAAGTAACGTGAAAGACACTTACGGTAGGGAAGATGGTAGTCCTAAGCTGCGTCAACGATTTTGTTGTGGATTTAGGGTGAATGTGGTGGTCGGTTATCTTGGCGATGAGACTATAGGCGACGATGATGGTGTGTGGTTGGTGGATTGGATGAAGTAGTGATACGTTGGTTGGGTACGGTAAGGGGACAGTACTATGTGACTAATAATTTTAGATCTGGTTTTTTTGTGGTGGTTGGGTGGTGATCACGATGACTGATAGCTTGATGACTGATAACGTTGGCTATGGTGCTAGTGAGTTGGTGGTGGTGGTCGAATGTGATGGTGAGATGTTGGTGGCAATGGGGTTGCTGTTGAGAGGTGGTGGTGGTGCTGCTGCTGCTGGTCGGAGGTGATGGTGAGATGGTGGCAATGGGCATGTCTAGGTGGCAATGGATCGGGCGCGATGTGGTGGTGTTTTTTTACGATGTGTTGATTTGTTTGAAGTTGTCTTGTTCGTCGAGAGGTGGCAGCGGTGGTTCTAGCGACGAAAGTGGCGTTGTTGTTGCTGGGGGGGAGTGGTGCGATGGTGATCACAAGTATTGGTTGTGGTCACAAATTATTCAGTTGACTGTGATCATTAAATTGGTTAATCTGTGATCAATAAACAACACTTGACCAATGAAAAGATAAATCGTTACCAAGAAATAATGTGTTGACTTAAATTTTTTTTTTTAATTCGTGATCAATAATTTAACAATTTGTGAGTGTCTACTAAGTTGTGATTGATATATAAATTGTAATGTATACATTTTTTATTTGTGATCGATTAAGAAATTGTGACCTATAAAATTTCTGATTTGTGATCGTAAAATAATTTGTAACATATAAAAAATTTATGTTTGTGACTGAAATATAACGTGACTAATTAAAAAAGTATGAAGTGTGCACTCGAGAGAACGTGTTGAATATATCATATTTAAATAAGTTAATTTTATTTGAAGAGGCGACTCAAGCGATCCAGAGGCCTTGGACAATTTCTTAGTAGCCTTTTTTAAAATAATACTAGAAGAATTAAATAGAGCAAGTGACTATCGATGATAATTCTGTATAATCGCCGATTATATTATTGTACGTTATATGATGGAAAATAATATATTTCGAACCGAATTATCGACACTGAAAAAAAAAAACAGCTCTATTTCACAATAGCCATGCCAAACTGACCATTATTCCAATTTCAAGCTCGGATTGAGTTAGGTTCTTCCAATTCTTCAAATCACGAAATAATATAAAAATGTAACAAAATGTATAACTGTTTTAACATCTCTTAAAACATTTACGTTATCTGGATCGTGTGTTACTCGAACTGTGACGAAATATAATGCATTAAACTTCCACCAATCAAAATAAACTCACATTCAATTACTCGACATGTGACGAAATATAACTCGATTATTTGAAATACGATAAGAACATGGTTACAAATCCAATACAAAAGACAAGAAAGAAACATGAACAGGAATACGATGGCAGCATGTCGATATCAAATGAAGAGGATATATTTGTCAAAAATACGCGTAAGAAGGTGTAAAATAACAAACATGTTAAGACTAGGAAGTTGATATCTATGGGGCAAAATATATAGAAGCGTGGAAAAAGTATCGTAGTATAGCAACTATAATACAAGCATTTTAGAGTAATTTGTTCGAGAACCCACCACCTTATGTAAAAGATTGAGCAACTGAAGATGTAGTAACCAAACCCGAAAGAAGGCCAACAATGACTGCACCGTTGTATGTGCTTGGTTCTGTCTGCATTGAATTGTTCCTCGAATCAATAAATGACTCGTTGCGGAAAGGTCCACCAACTAGTGCTCCGATTGCAACATTTGGGTTCGGTTTATCCGACTTGAGCCACTTGAAACCATCTTTGCAGCCAGTTGTTGCGTCTACTGGAATCGAGGCTCCCCTGTGATGCACGTACTGTGGGTACTTATCCCCGTAGCCCACAAGATAACTCATCTTCAAGGGGTTGTCACCCAATACATAGTCGGCCTGAAACAAAGTGATAACAAACATATATAAGAACTATGAGTATGTGAGCTCGACACGGAAAAGAGATCTGGTTCCACCCTAACGAGCAGGTGTCACGGACCACCGCTCCTGTTAGCCCCTTGAGCACGTGCATCTGCAGTACATGCTAAATTCTGGTGTGTGTCTCTTTGGAAATATTTTTTATTTTAAAAGTTTATTGTGATTCATCAGTCTTGGACTTAGTATTAGTAAAGTTTACTAAGTGATTTCTTCCCCAGCTCTAACTGTTGTAACTTAGAGCTTTCTACTATCAATGAACAATTACTTTTGCATTCAGTCGTCCTTACTTTAAAGATTCGTTATTGCTTTCAAATTTCCAATTGTTGCAATTGCAAGCGTACTGTGAATACGGTGCCCTTTTCGATGCCTTGTGAAAGGAGTCCATAATCATTGGGTTACGTTTTTAAGTTTTTTGGTGAAGACAGAAAGTGTACCTGTGACAAGGCAAACTTCCGCAGGTCCGATGGCCTATAGTTATCTCCATCGCAAGATATCTTCGCAGTACGAGATGAAAGCATGTAATCACTGTATACAACGGCTAAAAATGCAGATGCCACAGGATGCTGCAGAGCATTCCAGTCACTGACCCATATCAAACCGTCTGCATTAACAAACCGCACATGAACAAAACTTCAAATGAATGAACATGCAGAAGGAACTTAACTTCTTAATGTCATGCGAACAATATTGAAGACGAGTAATTGGTCAAATGGAGGAAACTGAATAATGAACAAAAAAACCTAATGATGTTTGGTAACTAGTACTAAATGGGATTTGAGTGTACTACAAACAAGATTTAGATTCTTTTTCTTCTTTAATAATATCTGGTCATGTTTAGACATGTCCATACTATGTACCAAAATGCATTAAGTATAAAAGCATTGGAAGGAATATTACTGTCAGTTCTACTGGTTGTAGCAGTTGGAGATTTTGGTAGGAGGCCGCACATGACAGCCTCTGCCGATTTCCTGTACTTTTGGAGGACATTGGAGCTTGAGACATCTTTCGACCCGAAGAAGTTAACCCTGGACAGAAGAACCTGCAGCAAAGCATTGGATTACTTTCTCAATCCACGAGCCAGCAACTTAATACAGTTTGATGATAAAAGAATATAGAATTGAAGTTACCGAATAGTATGCCATGTATACTAACATTGATGATTGTAAGACAGGTCAATGTAGCTTAATAAGCAAATAACATTTCGCCCAAAACAAATAAATTATTAAATGAAATGTTTGATATACTAGACTGGAAAGCACCGGATTGGATTAAACAAGAAATACATGTTAAAATCTCCTACGATATACAATGCAATGTTGACCAATCCTGCTTCCAAAACATGCTGTAAGAGTTTTTTTCCCGTGCCTAACATTGCTATTGATCCAAAGAATTTTCACGGAAATAAACTCTCGAGTTATTGTGCAATAAATGTACCTCGCAACTCGAACCATAGAGTATTAAATTCTCTAAAAGAAGCCAATTAGCTCAAATTAAATTGCTTATACATATAAATAAATGATAAATTAATTAACTAAAAGTCCAGTAAATAAAAAATTCAAAATCCGAATGCAATTTAAGAGCCTAATTTGAATATTCTCCAAAAAGTTGTGAAAATCAATTTCTTGAAAGAACAAAATGTACCTGAGTTCCAGCCAGCTTGTTATCCCAGCTAAACCATGTAGGACTTCCCCAATTAGCAAAGTCTTCACCATTTTTTCCAGTGACATATTCAAAATATGATTGCTCCCCAGTTGCATGATAGAGCCAACTAGCTGCCCATAAGAGCTCGTCCCCATAGCCTGTTGAGTTGTAAAAGTTTTGCACATCGGGAATGCTAACGCTATAAGATTCTCTATATTTGTCAGCAAATGTGAACAATTGTTTAGCATGCTTCAGAAGCAGGCTCGAATATTCAGAGTCAGTTGACTTAAACACCAGGGACGCCGCTGCCATAGCTGCCGCAGTTTCTGCAGCAACCTCAGTACCCGGGGCAGAAGTGTTAACCTGAGTGAGTGGTCTTTTCCCAGTCATGTCCTCGGGCCTGTCCCAACAAGCATGGTCGGCTTTAGGATCGCCCACCTGCCAACATTAGAAATTGTGAAAGAAAACAATTTAGAAATATTTCATCAACTAAAAAGAAAGAATATACAAAAAATAAATTTCTACGCTAAATGACACACAAAATAAAGGCCCAGAACTCCATTTGCCACGCTCCGTATCAATGTAAAGAGCATGCATATTAATTCAGTAATTATTAGGTAATCTAACCGAATTTTATTTTATTTTTTCGCTAACAAGTTAAGTGGAGATTGGCATAAATTAGAGTGTGTTTGGAAAAGCTTTTCCAAAGCCTAGAAGCAGTTCCTGGAGGTCAAGAGCACCTTTGTTCAAATATTGACTGTTTGAATAAAGTCAAAAATTACTTCTGACAAAAAATGGCTTAAATAAGCTGGTTATGGAGGAGCTCAAATTATGAGCTTCTCTAGAAAAATTACAATTGAGCTTTTACAAGAAGCTGTAATTAACATCATACACATTAATATGAGCTTCTCTAGAAAACGCATACAGTTGATATATAACAAATTTGATATGAAATTTGTAAAATCTTTATCACGGGGATTCAATGAAATTCCTACAAGTATCATTTTCTTTAAAAACCCAGAAACGAAGGAAAGATGTGTAATGCACTAGACGGGTTCTTTAGATGTATTAAACTTCCCTAATTAGTGAATTCCAAAATATGATACATGAGCACATCATATTAATCGGCTCTTAATCAATGGTTGGAGCTCAGGGAAGAAAATTAGAGGACCTGAATGTAAAGAACATTTTCCGAAGGATGAGCATTTATGAGGTAATCGGTGATCCACTTGAGCGAATGCTGAGCAGGTTCCAATTGATTCACCACTTTCATTTGATCCCCATACTCCAAGATGGTCCACGACAATACAGTGGCCGTGAAAGCCATCGGGAATCCAAACTTAATGTGATCTCCAGCATCATACATACCTTTCGAAAGATCTAAATTTGCTTCACTTCCATCTTTCAGAGCAGAATCACCTCTCCAAGATATCTTATTATTCACCAACTTCCCAGCTGCAACATAAAACAGCAATTTCTCAACACAAAATTAAAAACAGAGAAGTACTACTTCAAATAGAAATCTAATAATATGAATTTTTCTTTCTTAATGATCACAAATTACAACATTATTGTAACCCTGTGTTTGAACATTTTAAAGAAATTAATCAAGAGAGTAAAAACTAACGACTTATAAGTTATAAGTACAATTTGATACAGATACTCAATCCTATAAACAATAACAGCATATTTACCACAAGGCATCTAAAAATATAAATGCAGCTCTCATATTTACTAATTAATTGAGATAACTAAGAAAACACGAACTAAGTCATAGTTACAAAACCGAAGCATAATAATTATTATTTGTTTTTTTCAAAAAACAGAAGTTAGGACCAAGAGCATGTTTGGCTTATTAGGCTTAGAAAGACGTTACATTTACTTTTAAAGAACTTATGGTTTACAAACACATTTGAATATGTTAATTTTTGTTAGTTTTAGTTAAGGAAAGTATTTTATTTTGAAAGTAACTCTTATATCACGGGTAAAGCAAGTAACTTAATTATTTTCAACTTTGATCATCAAAAACTTAATTTGATTTTTAAACTAATGTTCTTGTAAGTAAACTTTTTAAGCAAATCTAAACATGATCTAAATGAAGTACTCTAGACTAGATTACAGTAATCTATTATCAACATAGTAACTACTAGAGCCAAAAGACGACAAAGACGTCATTATACACAGATCTAATCAGATCACAAGTTTAATCAAAAGGAAAAATAACAGAGAATGTGGAACTGACTATACCTTTTTGTACCTCTAAGAACTGCATAGCAATTTTGAGAGCGTCAGCATATTTCTGCGTAACCGCACCGGGAGGCCCCGGAACAGGAACGGCTTCAAAATCTGATCCTTTCTTGTGCATTTTCTGCTTTACAGTTAATGCAATTGCAAATGCAATTGCTGCTAATACTATCGACACAATAAACCACCCAAACCATCCTCTTGACCCCGATTTCTCTCCCATTTTTCTTTAATAGTAAAGAAGTTTTCTTGAAACTGAAGAAATAGGTGAAATAAGGGTTTTAATTGCAGGATCTGAGCATGGAAAACGAAATGGGTCGCACTGAAAACTGCGAGGCAAATTACAAGGTTTTGATCTTTGTTAGGAATTTTTTGTACAGGAAATGGGTTTAACTGTGATTCGAAGGCAATGTGGGAAAGGGTTCCGGAGAAATTGGGGATAGAAGGGAGAAAAAAATGGTTGGTTTAATGGAGTCGATGGATCTGGAACAGTTGGGTTCTTACAAGGCAGAATCTCTCACCGACAGTACCTATGACGATGATGTTTGTCCTAGTATCTTTCTCGGGGGTTTATCAGCCAGCGAAATGACGAGAATGCCCATGGTAGTTGTGTTAGATTTTTTCTTCAGTTGGGAGGTGTTTCTCAAACGATTAATATTGTGTACATAGATGTTCACGTAATGTGAATGAGACGGGGTCCACGATACTGTAACATGAACTCCACCGCACTCACATTATGTCGATACATATGTGTACATAACATGACTCATTTATCAAAATACAATGTTGTTCATCCTTATCTGTGATTGTCACTAACTGATAATAACCTCTAGTTTATTTCTAATAACTTTTTACAATTCATGATTAATGGTAATAATCATTCAACTTAGTTATATTCACCCCCTCAAATTTAGTATTCAAAACATTGAGAGGTCATATATCCATCTATCAATTGCCACTTTGATATATGGGATAATGAAGCAGAAGGACCACTGTCATCTAAACTGATAAACACCATTGATCATGAGTAACATTACTCTTCCCAAGGTAATTCACAAGATCATCTTCGCCTTGTTCAAAATTATAGTAAGTTGTTTCGTCAAATCTCAACTTGACTAACTCAAATATATATTTTGCATATCGACATTTGACTTTTGCTCGAGTCTGTTAAACTATCAAAACTATAGTTGGACATAGTGTTTCAACTATCTATTTTGCTTCTTTTTTTTTAAAAAAAAAAAAAATTATCTTTCGTTAAAAATTATTCTCTATTGAACTCTCGTTATCAAAATTAAAATAAGAATCAAGAATAATTGGTGTTATTGTGGATATAGACGTCTAGACTTGACATGTTCTCAAACTTGAATCGATTAGTATGTTCAAGTTTTTCAGTAGTCTATTAAAATAGTTTTGAAAATCACATTTTCCATTTTGTCAATCTAGAGTAGTATTTCTTAAAAAGTTTCCTCATAAGAACAGTATTTTAGTATGTCACCACATGCTAGAATTTATTCTCAATAAATTATGATTAATTACGTTAATCATTTTAATACTCTATTTGATTCACACTAAAGTGCTTTTTACTCTATCTGAAATAAGTTAGAAATTAATTATAATGATGGGTGAACTAAGTAAAATTAAGACTTAGGCCCTCAATTACAACGGCTAATAAAATGATTGGGTTGTTGAGTAGAGTTGAATGGAAGATTTTAATTATTGCAGTGAACTCTACCAAGGATTAATTTTGTACATGGAAGCGGATTATTTTAAATGTCAACTAAATAAATTATGTTCACAAGATGTCGATATGTCCGAGTGGTTAAGGAGACAGACTTGAAATCTGTTGGGCTTCGCCCGCGCAGGTTCGAACCCTGCTGTCGACGTATTCTTTTATAATACCAATGTAACTTCTGTTTTTGTTTAATTTTATAATTGTCTGGTTACTTTTCTATTCATTTTTTTTGTTATCCGTCTTGTTTTCATTTACTTGCAAGTTTTGGACTAAATTGTTTGGTTCTAAGATTATTTGAGTCGTTTCTAAATTTTAAATTTTTATTGGTGGGCAAATCTTTATGCAGTTTAGTTTAAAAAAGAACATATCGAACAAAATCAAGAATCAATGAATATTTTAAAAATTCAATCGGTTCCAAATGTAATTATGAAATCGAGTCATTCAGTTCCACAATGATAATGAGAGACGTTGCGTTAAATATAAACTAAAGTTTCATAAATGATCGAAACAAGAACTATTCAATTTATTTTGAGTTATTGATTCGGAGTCTTAAAACATTACCAATATTCAAAATCGTTTAAAAATTACGTTGAATCAACCGATTTGATACTTTTTGTCCACCCCACAAAAAAATTAGTTCCAATGTCGAACTGTCCTCACTTTTTCGGATTAAACTCGTGGATTCAATCTAGCTTTGGAGTTGGTATTTCCTTTTCTTGAGCGTGATGCCATTGATAACCTATTTTTGGTAGCTTGTCTGAGTCTCCATTAAAACTACAGTTCTCAATCAGTCAGCCTTGAACATATTTCCAATCAAATTAAGCCATATATAAGAATTAATCTCAGTTTGATATCCACATTTTAAGAACTCACTTGTGACACTTTATTTTCATGTACACGTAATATGTAAGTGGATCATTGAGTTACTAAATCATGGAAATAGAAAACAATTTTTTAAAAATTAATCATTTAAACTTTTGAATAACTTCATTAATTACAGTGGAATCCACTATCTCGTAATGATGAAGAAAATAAAGGGAACTCCCTTTTATTTTTTCGACAAATGTATACTTGTGCGATAAGAAAAATGACTGCGAAACTTATTTTTTCGATTAAGTGACACTTGTTATATGAGATTTGACACCAACTTATATCAATTTATTTAACAGATAACTTAATATTATAAAAAATTTAAGATATAAAACCTAACTTTTACTTTCTAAATTCTAATAAGAGTGGCATACTGTGGACGTTATGATAAAAAAAAAATGACATTTTCTAGTAAGTGACACTTGTTATATGTTTGGTTTAACTGAAAAAATTAATAAAAATATAAGTCAAAGTCAAAAACTAATTTTAGAGGATGTTTGGTGTAAATTAAAATCAGATTTTAAGTAAATTGTGATAGAAAATTTTGAAATGTGTGGTTGAAAAGATGTGAGAGATCCATGAAAGATTTGATTGATAATGATTGTTTGATTTTAGTTTAGATTAAAATTAAATTTTAATCTGGTACAAACAGTCCCTTAACATGTTTTATGGGACTCACAACGTTTAATCACCATTTCATAAATATAATATTATCAAAATCTATTAAAAACTATTTTTTTTTTATCTAAATCAAATAAGGGCAAAATACTTTTAGTAGATTCATTCTTTCGAGTGATGTAATTCATTGTGGAACATGAAAGTGTGACCATTCCTAACTTATAAAGAATTTAGGGTGCGTTTAATTGCATTTATTTTCCATTAAAAATGTCAATTTCTATCCACATTTCTATTTTGAAGTGTTTGAATCATTTGATTGCTATTTTTTTCTCATGAAAAATATTTTCGAACTTTTAAAAATATGTTTAATTTTTTTTTTTTTTAAGGAAAACGTTTCCTTTGAAAGAGTAGGTTTTTGTTTTCCTCAAAATAAAGAAAATATAGGTTTTTGCTTTCCTCAAAATAAAGAAAATATTTTCATTTTTAAAATATATTTTCTATGTCACTCAAACACTCTTAGCGTGTATTTTTACACACGCATAATTAGTTACTTATGTATAATAATTTACGTTATATATCGTTTAGATTTTGGACAAAGATGAACACCTAATATTCTCATATTACTTTTTGCAACTTTTATATGGAAATAATAGTCATAAGAATATATTCTTCGTCCANTTTTTTTTTTTTTAAGGAAAACGTTTCCTTTGAAAGAGTAGGTTTTTGTTTTCCTCAAAATAAAGAAAATATAGGTTTTTGCTTTCCTCAAAATAAAGAAAATATTTTCATTTTTAAAATATATTTTCTATGTCACTCAAACACTCTTAGCGTGTATTTTTACACACGCATAATTAGTTACTTATGTATAATAATTTACGTTATATATCGTTTAGATTTTGGACAAAGATGAACACCTAATATTCTCATATTACTTTTTGCAACTTTTATATGGAAATAATAGTCATAAGAATATATTCTTCGTCCATTGATTACTTAATAAAATGTAAACTGTCAATTTCGCATCGATCCCTTTAAAAGTCGGTGCGACGATAAACTCATATTGCAGAATTTATGCCAAAGAACATACGTACACAGCCACAGACGGCTTTATCTATATATTTATTCTCATGGCCCATAACATTAACATTCAACCACTCCTATAACATCCCACAAAATTTCAAGAAAAAACCATAGAGAGTTCTTGAAGAGAGAGACAAAAAAAAAAATATGGGTTGGTTTGTCAGAGAAAGAAGGGGAATAGGCTGGAGAGATCAAACCCTAGAGTCAATATCTCCACCTCCTTTGCCTTTGCTGGTGTTTTTTGGCTTGCTGATTATGTTAATGTTTCTTGCAAGTTATTCACATTACAAGGCAGAATTGGAGAAAAGCAAGATGAATCTGAAGCTGTTATTTTTTCTTTTGCCTCTTTTGGTGATTTTGATGTTGAATTTCATGGTGGATAACAGGTGGTGGTTCTACACCGGAATTTCACCACCAGCATATGAAACTGTACGTCAAGAGGGTAGTGCGCCGTGGGGTCTGTTGCTGCTGGTGGTTTTTCTTCTAGTTATGGTTCAGTACCAGTCTTCCGTTCAGTCGAGCTGGTTTCGGGCTTTTTAGTCCCAATTATGACCGTTGTGGGAAGTCATACTTAACTGCTTCGACTATTTCTGAGTACTTCATTCGAACAATTTCTGTATGATTTGTATGTTTTGGTCAAGGTGGTGTAAATGTTCTTTTGTTTTCGTTTTGGAGTTGGTGGTGGTGTATAAGAACCCTAGTTAATTAGTTGGTGACTTGAAACTTACATGTTTATGTGACGTTTGGTTAGCTAGTTAAATAGTTTTGATTTTGATGGTGGCTATATTTGCATATATAGACATAGAGATTTAGAAATCATATAAGCCGTATTCATAACAACTAAAAAAACGTTTCTAATAGAATTTTCTCTTTTTTCTAAATTTTAATCTATAATACTCTCTTTAAGATGGAGAAGTTTGAACTAGATAGAGATGGGTGCCCAATATATCAACACAGAGTATGGTCCAGAATAAGGAGTGAGCAATCTGACTTTTGACTCTATTCAAAATTTGGAGTCCATTAGAATATTAATATAGCCATAATTACAAATATCTGTGTGTGTAAGCCACATTATTTTAAAAAAATGTTTTCTGGAATAATAGATTGATAGAGAATATGTGGTTGAAAAAAAAAGTTATTGATGTAATGAAAAATATTATTTTATTAAAGAATGTGTAACTAGAATGAGAATGAAAATTTTAACGTGTACCAAACAGGGGCTTAGCTTCATACAAATTT
>CAIGRL010163848.1:0-16576 GCA_903798325.1 Fraxinus xanthoxyloides | reverse complement strand
TTATTTATTTTTCCTTTTTTAAGTGGATTTAAAGATAACAGTAACGATGACGGACGATAGAAGGGTCTTCCACACCTCAAATGTTATATAAAGAGTTTTTCACAAATCTGAAATGATTTTAGTATTCCACAATAAGCATAAAGGTTAGAGGGATTACCCTATTATAATATACACTTTGTGGGTTTGTGAGTGCATTTCTCAAGATTTTAGGATTAAAAAAAGGTGTCTAAAAGAGAGAACAAGAGAAAAAAAATATAAGGGGGTGGAATGCTATTGAAAGTTCTTCCAAGATTATGATATCAACTTATATGTAAAGATTTAAAAAACAAAATTCAGTAACCATCTGAAATCTATCATTTATTTAGATTTAATTTTCAAATAAAAACTCCTACTGTGATTATATCTAGAAACCAACAGGCAACAGATATATGCTGTTGAATGCAATCCACAAAGATGTCTTAATTCTCTTTGACCTACTTAATTTCTCTTATTTGGCCCATCAACTACACATTGCCATAGGATTCTCATGTTTATGCGATCATGATCCAGAATTGCATAAACCAGAGGAAAATCCTTAGTTACAAAATACTAAAGATAGGAGCTGTTTAGATCAAAATGCGCACAATATTTAACAGAATTTTCATGATGAAAAGTTCTTCTGATGCTATCAATTTGTTCGAAGAAAAGCCTGCAAGAAACATGTTATCGTCGATTATAATTCACGGATTGGATACGCATGGAGGCGGTTAAATCATTTTTTAAGTTATAAAGTCACGTCACGAGCTTTATTCATTTTTGTTCACCACAATTTTTTAAAATAGTTTGCTCGGGCGATCTTTTGGGTGCATTTGTGCTTGGACATGAGTAGAGCTTGACTTCAATCATTTCTTATTAAGATTTGAGGTTCCATCTTAAAAGATCAATATTATTAAGAGGAATAGTCCAAATTTTTATAAATTTGTCTGTGTTTTCATCTTTACTCAATGTGAGATTCTATCCTTAACATGCCCCCACAAGATAGATGCTCGTTTGAGCAAACGAATCTTGAAATCCGTGTGCTCAAACTTTTTTGAATCTTAATCTAACCGAATTGCTCATTGGAGATTAATGAGTTCTGGTATCATGTTAAGATTTGTGGTTTCATTTTAAAATGTCAACCTTGTTAAGAGGAGTAATACAAATTCTTATAAATTGATCTATATTTTTCATCTTTATTTGATGTGAGATTTTTATCCCTTAATATCCCCCCATCAAGAGGGTGGCTCGTTTGAGCGGACCAATCTTGAAATTCGTTTGCTCAATTTTTTTGAATCTTTACATGATATTAGAGCTCATTAAGCTCTAACGAGCAATTAATCCGATTAAAACTAAAAAAAAATCGAGCACACGAATTTCAAAATTGGTCTGCTCAAATGAGTCATCATCTTGTGGGGGACATGTTAAGTGATAAAACCCCACATCGAATAAGGATGAAAACATAGATCAATTTATAAGGATTTCTATTACTCCTCTTAATAAGGTTGACATTTTAAGATGGAACTCCAAATTTTAACATTTCTTAGCTGAGTTCTTCACTTATCTCCCTTTTGGAGAGGCAAGTTGCTTAATTCTTGTTGGATCTTTGTTTGTTTTAATACTTGCGCTCTTTCCTGTTTGTTGTTAATTCAAAAGCCCTCAATTTTTTAAGTGATGGATTAGAGGATAAGTTGTTTGATATTGTTCAAATTAAAAGTGAGGAGTGATCTTGAAAGTGATTGTAGTGGTTAACCATGAGAAAAAAAAACAAACGAAAACAAAACGAGAACAAAAAATAGTAAAGACCAGAAAAATGGCTTGGGCGGCCACCCAGTCTTGTGTTGCAATTACAATGGCCATTTTGTTGAACTAGGTGGTTGCCGAGTATAAAAATTTGCAAATTGGGTTTTTAAATTCTAGTGTCGTTTTGAAGGGTTTTACATCTTTTTAGCTTCGTTTTCTGTACTATTTCATACATGGTGATTGTAATCATATATATATGAGTGGTTCCTATGATTGAAAACATATCACAAACATCAAATTGATTCCCTTACATCCAATATTTAAGATCAAATCAAGTTTTTATGATTTTGTTCTTTAGTTGCTTTTTCCAAGTTTTGTTTACTTGATTCAAACTTGCATTAAGGTTTATTTATTCTTACAAACTATTTGTCATAAATCTTTTAAACACTTACCACGGTGGCGGCAAATATCGTTTGAGGACAGATATTCATAATCGTGTTCAAACCTTCATTTTTGGCGATTTCTTGTTGCTAGTTTTATTGTCGTTCTTCATCAACTATATTCAACAAACTCAAATTATATTTTCATCATTGAGAACAAGATAACCATGGTTACGATAAAGATGATGAATCAATACCTTGTGAGACTTGACAGATTCGACTGGTTGAACTTTACAAGATGGAAGGACAAGTTGAAATTTCTTCTTTCAATTTTCAAGATCTTTTATATCTTGGATCCAGACTTGGCGCCATTGTCGGAACCAACCCCAGATAACACCTATGAAACAAGGACGAAAGGAAGAAGAGAGAAAAAAATGAATTGATATACAGATAACACATTTTGAATGCTCTCTCTGATTGCCTCTATGATCTCTATACAAATAACATCTCAACAAGGGAGATATGAGAATCGTTGGAGACCAAATACAAGGCTGAGGAGGAAGGTACCAAAAATTTTCTTATTTCTAAGTATTTTGATTTCAAGTTTTTGGATAATTTTCCTTTGTTAGAACAAGTCCATGAGTTGCAAATCATTGTCAACAAAATGAAGGCCATGAAGATAGATCTTTCCGAAACTTTCTAATTTGGTGCAATCATTGAGAAATTTCCATCTTCATGAAATCCTTCGCTAATCCCAAGATTATTCTTTGGAAGAAATTAAAAAATATCTTCGAATTGAGAAAGAGTAAAGCGCACGAAATGGGAATGATTATTCTTATGAAAGCATTTCCAAATCCCATGTTGTGGATCAACCAAACAAATACAAGGATTCCAATAAGAGGAAATCAACAAATCCCAACAATGATAACAAGAACAAAAAGAATTTCAAAGTTTCTTGTTATGTGTGTGGTAAACTCGGACATTATGATTAGGATTGTAGACATCATAAACAACCAATGCAAAAAGGCAAAGTGAACTCTATTGACAACATCATTGCAACCGTGAGTATTGTGAATTCGATCAAATAAAAGGTTCAATGATGCTTGTATGTACTCGTGCCACCATACATGTGTGCTATGGTAGATCCCTTTTCAAAATCTATCAAGAAGTGGATGACAACCACATTCAAATAAGGAATGGAGCTTAATCAAAGGTTGTTGGAAAATGAAGCATGGACTTACATTTTACATTCGGCAAGAAGATCACATTAACAAATGTACTGTATGTACCGGATATGAATATAAATCTTGTGAGTGGTGGTTTGTTGGGCAAATTGGGAATAAAGTCCACATACAAGTTGGACAAACTTATATTTTCTCGGAATGGTATATTTGTTGAAAATGGCTATTCTAGTGATAAAATGGTTAAATTTTGCACTATTGACAATAATATCAATAAAACTACATATCTAAATTATAATGTTGAATCTATTTCTTTAAGGCATGATAGATTTAGACATGTTGATTTTTCTAATTTAAAAATAATGATTAAAACCATAATGATTTCATGTAATAAAATATAATAAATGTATGTGTTAAGTCTAAAATGATTAAGAAACATTTTCATAGTGTTGAAAAGGAAATCTAATTTGCTAGACTTAATTCATTCCGACATATGTGAATTAAATGAATGTTAACTAGATGAGGTAATAGATACTTCATACGTTTTGCTATATCTACTTGATGAAACATAAGGATGAAGCCTTTAACACGTTTAAGATATACAAAGCCAAACTAGAAATTCAATTAAATAAAAATGTTAAAGTTCTTAGGAGTGATAGGGGATGTGAATACTTATATAATGAATTTAATATTTTTTTGTGAACAACATGGCATAATAAATCAATGTAGTGTACCCAGAATACCCGAACAAAATGATTTGGCTGAGAGAAATAATAGAACACTAGTTGAAATGGTAAATGACGTGTTATTAAATGTTAAGTTGTCACTATCTTATGGTGTGAAGCTTTATTAAGTGCTTTCACATAGTAAATATAATTCCTTCTAAAATATTTAAGGTTTCTCCATATTAATTGTGGAAATTGAGAAAACCAAACATAAGTTATTTCAAAGTGTGGGGATGTCTTTCTTATAGTAAGAACACGGGTCCTAAAAGGACTAAGTTGTGTCTTAGAGGGATTAAATGCACTTTTGTAGTATATATCCAAAATAGCAAGGCATATCGTTTATTAAACTTAGAAACTAATGTTATTGTTGAATCCTATGAAGTAGATTTTTTTGAAAATATGTTATCAACATATAATAATTCTCTAAGGGAACCTCAAGTGGAGATTCCCAGCTCTAGATCACAAGTAAAAACACCTTTTGAGGATGTCGAAAAAAGTGAACTTCACAGAAGCAAAAGAGCTCGAATGAGAATGTGCTAGACCGGATGAATTAGACTATCAACTTATTTCTTTCTATTTAGTTGAGGGAAATGAGAAGAGTGTCACAAAAACTACTTTCTATGTTTTTCAAGTGGAAACCGATCCTAAAACTTATCAATAAGTAATGTCATATAGAGATAACACTTTTTGGAAGGAAGCTATAAATGATGAAACTAATTCAATAATGTCAAACAACACTTGGGAATTAGTCAATTTATCTTCTGGATCAAAATCTATAGGCTGCAAGTGGGTATTTAGTAGGACGTACAATATGAATGGTACTCTTAAATCTTAATACCTTTAAAGCTAGGATAGTGGCCACATGGTATCGACAAAAAAGAAAGAATATATTACTTTGACATGTATGCACTATTGCACGAATAACATCAATTAAGATTGCATTCATTTTAGCTTTAATCTATAACTTGCATATATATCAAATGGATGTTAAAACGACATTCTTAAATGAGGATCTCGATGAAGAGGTATATAGGGAACAACCCGAATGTTTTATTCTACCCAGAAATGAGGATAAAGCATGCAAGTTAATAAAATCCTTATATAGATTAAAACAAGCATCAAATAAATGGCACGAAAGTTTGACTTAATAATAATGTCTTTTGGATTTAAACATAATAATGTTGATAAATGTTTATATTCAAAAGTTTGTGATAATTATGTTGTGCTCGTTTGTGTATACATAGATGACATGTTAATTGTGAGCAATCAAATGCAAGGTATAAAAGAAACAAAGAAATTTCTTTCACATTTAAAATGAAAGATCTTGGTCAAGTGGATATCATACTAGATATCAAAGTCACCAAGACTATTGTGGGATATTGTTGAGCCGATCACATTATGTTGAAAATGTGATGAATAAGTTGAAAAACTTGAACATTAAAGAGGCCAACACTCCATTTGATCCAAATTTAAAAATTTGTAACGAATGATGGACGAGCTAAAGCACCACTTGAGTATGTAAGTGTTATTGAGAGTCTAATATATGTTGTGCAATGTACAAGACCGGACATAGCATTTGCAATTACTAAACTTAGTTGGTTTACAAGAAATCCAAGTAAAGAACATTGTGATGCTATTAGGAGGGTTTTTGGTTATTTGAAAAAAACCAAGGATCTAAGTCTCCAATACTCAAAATTTTCAGCAATACTAGAAGGATTTATCAAAACTAGTTGGATATCTAGTGTTGGTGAGAATAAATTAACCTCAGGTTGAATATTTACCCTTTGAGAATGTGTGGTCACTTGTAAACCTAAGAAAAAAAACATATATACTCAACTATAGAATCAGAATTTGCGGCATTAGCTGAAACCCAAAAAGAAGCTAAATGGCTTAGTGATTTAATATATGAAATTCTATTGGAAGAAATGAATAATTCTTCCATATCTATCTTGTGTGATAGTCAAACCACTTCAACTAGAGCATACGATGAAGTGTATAATGGTAAGTTTAGACATAAGAGTCTAAGACATGATTACATGAGAAAAATAATCAAAGATGGAACAATTTCACTCACTTATGTGAAGTCCAATGAGAATTGGTTGATCCTTCACTAAACCGCTCATAAGGGAATAGTGCAAAAAAACAACTAGTAGGGTGGGGTTAAAACTCTATAATTAAATCCACCAATAACGACAACCCTACCTGACTATACTAACAAGTATACTTTAAGTTCAAAGAATGGTAACAACAAGTTATTCGATAAGTTGATAGATTCGACACTTTTTTTTTCTTTTAAACCCTATCATAGGTTACAAGTCCTCGTTGTCAAGAATAGGAGGGTTAAGTTTTATAAATTTTAATAAAGTTTAGATCACTAGATCAAGTACTTAAAAATGACAAAGATACTGCAAGAACTTTACCTATATGAATTTCGAGGAGAGTTGGAGTTTCTTTCTTAAAGGTTTATGAATAGGAGAAGCAGAAGACCATAAAAGCTTTAAACGAGATTTTGTGGAACTTGAAACACTACATGCTTGAGTGTATGATTTCTCCGAAATTATCACAAGGAATAATGGGTTTACACTAAAGTTGGATTAAAATCCAAAGATATCCATACTCTATGCATAACTGTTGGCAAGCTTGAGTTTGTACTCATTTTATATTTGAACAAGTGGGGAATTGTTGAATATTGTTCAAATTAACAATGAGGAATGATTTTGAAAGTGATGGAAATTGTTAATCATGAGAAAAAACAAGTGAAAACAAAAAGAGAATAAAGAATAGTGAAAGCCAAAAATGGCCTAGGCAGGTTCCCGGCCTTACGTTTGAATTATAGTGGTCAGTTTGTTGGGCGGGTACCCGATTTTGTACTGGACAATCGTCCCGTACAAAAATTTACCCCGTTGGGGTTTGAATTCTGGTATCTTTTTGAATGGTTTTACATTATTTTCGCTTGGTTTTTGAACATTTTTGTTCATGGTGATTGTGTGTGTGTGTGTATTCCCTTACATCCGAAATTTAAGATCAAACTAAATTTTAAAAATTTTGTTCTTCCGTTCCATTTTTTTTTTTCAAATTTTGTTTGTTTGATTCAAACATGGATTAAGATTTGTTCACTTCTACAAACTATTTTCCATAAAGTCTTCAAGCACTTACCTCGGTGGAGGCAAATATCGTTTAAGAACAGTTATTCATAATCGTGTTCAAATATTCCATTTTGGCGAGTTCTTGTTGCTGGTTTTATTTTCATTATTCGTTAACTTTGTTCAACATAAGTGTTTGCTTTCTCCTGAATTACATCAAAATATAAATATCAAATTTTTGTTTTGGACTTTAGATCCGGCCTCTTTTATAACATTACTAATAATTTGTGTGGCTATGCAATACTTTGCAGATTTTCATTCGAGGAAGCGATTATACTTTTATTTGGGAAAGTGAGTTCTTGAAGACCACAAATTGCTCAGGTTTGATTCTATAATCTTATGGCATCGCATATGGCTATTATCAGTAATATGTTATTTAATCAACGTATCCTTTCATAGGTTCTGAATGCTTAATCTTCATGTTATTATACCACTGATCTATGTATACTGAAAATTATATGGATACAATTCAACTGAATGTAACCAATTTTAAAATCCACTTCCAAACCCAAAAATATTGCTAAATGATCGTGATTCTTATATTACGTTTCCAGCCAAATGTGTGGATACATGTTTTTATGTCTTTACACTTACGAGCTAATGCTCACAGTCCGCTTGATAACTGTAAAGTAGTACTTCGAGACCATGATATGCCCATCAATTTTTGAGTAAATTGACTATACTCTGTAACACTTTCGACTGTATGTTTGAAGTGTTATGAACACAAGTCATCCAAGCAGGTTAAACCTCCTGATATGCATAACTTAAATATGTACGAGTTTCCATTATTTTTCATTTATGCAGTCTAACAAATGTTTTGGGATCGAACTAAAAGGTTCTCTTGTCACATAATTTAGTCACTATATGTCAATATATAGTTGCCAATTGTTTTTGTTTGGAGAATCTCAAGTGTATTTCATTTATACAACCCACCCCAACCCCAAAAGAAAGGAAAAAATAAAGCATATCCAATTAAGTTACTAGAGGCAAATGTTAAAATTATCTGGCTTCTCCAAGGAATGACACTTTTGATAGTGATAGAACTCTGATTTCTATTGTTGCAATCTGTAAATTGTGTCCATGAACAGAGAATTAAAGGTTATTGTTGTGAAATCTCTTTGATGTAAAGAAACAAAAGGAACAACATCTAATATTTCATATTGATTAATGGAACGAAAATTCTAATACAAGAATTGGCAGAATATACGAGATATATGTCCACTCTCCTTGGTTCACTTTCATCTCTATGAATGCTTGAAACGAATTCCTACCACCCATTTTATTCTTTGGCATTGTTGGTTTTGTACCCAATAAATCCTAGACAAAATGTTAAACATTTTTAAATATATGTCATATACCTTGGCCGATGAGTGAAATATTTATCAATACAATCAATTTATATGCTCGACCCGAAAGCAACTTGGGCTACTAGTACATGTCATTAATTTTAGTCCCTTTTGTTCGCAGACTTACCAATTACATCAAATACCTAACAAACTCTCCCTTTGACATTTTATGATAAAACTACAATCTAAAGTCAAGGTAGTAGTGAAATAATACATACTCAATGACTGACACAAACTAACTGTCTTGATTGAATTCTATTTTTCCTTTATCAAAACCCATTTCCTAAAACAAACAACTCAAATACCCAGTGTAAAACATATGTGAAATAGTAATCAGCGTAAAAGTAATTTAAGTAATTAATCATACTAGTGTAAAAATGATTTAAGCAATTACAAACTCATAAATCATTTTTCAGTTCCATACCATATGCTAAATTAAGACGTAATATCAATGCAACCCAACATACCAAAACAAAATATTGATACTACAATATATCAAAACTTAATCTAGCAATACTGAAATTATTTCATATAATGTCTTTTGAGTCAAAAATTTTATATATCTCGTTAAACAAAACATCACATTAATGCATTTTAAGTCATGTTAATGCAATTAAGTCTTTCTACTAGCCGTTTTTGTCACGAAATGACAAGGAACCAAGAAATAACATACAATCACCTAAAGATGCAAGTGTAAGCATGCATAAGTATGAGCAATGAATAACAAACCTTCTCACACACTTGACTCGAGTTAATCATGGAGTAAATTGTATAAGTGACACATATGTATAAAGTGTCACTAATCCTCTGATAGTAGGACTCCAAACATTAATTTTGTGAGAAAAGACTTGTGAAACATCACTGCCAAGAAGGATATTCCTCTACTTATGAAAGTCAAATCAAGTAAAGCACATTAGAACATATACATTAAAGCTCATTTTGCATGGATGATTTATTTTCTCCCCCTGACTTTTAGCATATTTTATTTTCACAACTTTCAATATTTAAGCTCATAAATATTTTCTACATTTTAAGTGCAGACTCTTCTCCACTTAGCGAGCTTTAGACCTTAACTCAAATCAGTTAACTATAGGTACCAGGTTATGAGAAACCCTGCAAACTTCGTTGCTCGAGTCAAATAGGCTCCGAAGAAGAAGATATTGAGCCTTTTTTTTCTTTTTTATTTCATCGGAGATAAACTTGAGCTTAGGTCTAATAAATAGGTCAATTCATGTTCAAAATCACCCTACAAACATGTGATTGTCATCCCAAATCTCACACATACGGTAGGGTCCCACTGACAATATCATAGTGTGTACAATGTAGATGGTATATGAAAAGACCGATACTAAGTACTCCATAAATCAGCAATGGAAATTTTGTTACAGCTCATCAATTAAAAAAATGCTTGATCACACCCAACAAGATCAAGTACATTGTATATTAAGCTGTAAAAACAATGTCTCACATTTTTATTTTTCAATTTTTCATTTTTTGTCGTTTTTAATTTAAAACAAGAATGCACTAAGAGCACACAAAAAAATGTCAAAACACAAAAATAAAAATAAAATAAAATAATAAAAAAAAAAATATGCATGAGTTTTCTCATAGAAAACAAACAAATAAATATAATGCATGCATAAATTAATATCACATAATGATACAGCACGAGCATGCACAAAAAATACATAATCAGTTAGGTATGCAAATGCTCTTACCTTTAAGAGCATTGTGATTTATTTCAAAAAATTTCAAATCACTTTTTTTCATCCAAACTTGCCTAGTGACGGAATATTTCAGTCATCTGTGTTATTAACTTGGTCAATTGAGTTACCTGGTTAGTAAGAAAGTCAATCTGACCAACAAACACCTGATTCTTTTTCTATTTAAGCTATGGTTACTATTTCTATTCAGGAATTATGACACCTAGGCCTTATATGTCCTAATTCACAACAATGAAAACATGTAGGGATAAACCTAAGACCAAATGTATATAATCGCTGACATCTATTCCTAGGTTGGTTGGTTCTACTTTGTCTAGTAGGTCTATGTCCTACATATCCCTTATTCTTAGGTTTAGGGTTAGGCACATGTTTTAACTAGTGAGTACCAGGGACAAATATGGTCTAGCACGTACTAGTAACATTATAGTCATCTTTATTATATCACAACCTCCCTTATTGCCATGAGGCTTACCCATTCCCATAATGTGATCTAGCTTTTTTTAACCACTAGAAAAGCAAGAAATTGCGACTTGGAATGCTATAGATCGCTCAGAAGATTTTCAACCTGGATTCTAAGGTTTCCTTTTCAACTATTAGCTCATTAGCTCTCCTAGAGGTCTTCTCAAGCTAACTAGTAAGATTTTTTACTTGAGTATCTAAAGATTCATTCATGGATTTCAACTAACTCACGGTTGAGGTAGATTCCTGGATGTACACTAAGAGTTTCTCATTTTCCGACTCAAGTTTCGTGACTCTCGTATTCAAGGCTTTATTTTTAGTTAGAATCAAAAGATTCACCTCATATATCTTATCATAAGCCTCATGGATATTTTCATCACCATTAGAATCTTCCTCGGTCTCAGACTCCTTACCACAACTAATGCTTCAATCTTCTCACTTCCCTTATTAGATTCAGTTTTAACTCTGGACGTGAACGCTATATTTTTTGCTTATCCTTATCGCCATAGGTATGAGTTTGATCATTGGAATCTGACTCTTCATCACTCAGAGTCACTGCTAATGCTTTACCCTTTCCTTTTCCCAAATTATTCTTAAGATTAGGACATTCATTCCTATAGTGACCAAACCCCTTATACTCATAGCATATAACAAACTAGGTTTTCTTACTGGAAGTCCTAGAAGAATCTTTTTCACGTTTCTTACGCATGAATTTACTAGGATCAACATTTTTCCTCTTTTGAGGTTTTCTCATATTCATCATGGCCTTTTGGAATTGTCGAACAAAATAGACAAGTTCACTGTCCCTAAGGGTCCCGGAGTTAGTTGACTCACTTTCTTCTTCCTTAACAGTATTCATGGCAATTGATTTAACCTTAGTTGATTGAGATATAGTGAGTTCATAGGTTTGGAGTGATCCTAACAGTTCTTCTATCGTGACAATGTCTAAGTACTTACTCTCTTCAATCGCCGTGATCTATGGTCCAAACCTTTTTGGTAAGGATCAAGGACTTTTCTAACTATCTTAGACTCTGGGATTCTCTCACCTAGGTTGAAGTTAGAATTTACTATATCATTTAAGCTCGCATAAAAATCATCAAAAGTTCCATCTTCCTTCATTCGGATTTCTTCGAACCTTGTGGTTAATATCCATAATTTAGAGTTCTTAACCATCTGAGTTCCTTCATGTGTGGTCTGTAGAATATCTCAAAACTCTTTAGCTACCTCACATATGGACACTTACCTAAATTATTCCGGGGATACTTCTATAAACAGGGCATGTAAACCTTTACTATTTCACTTACACTCATCTAAGTTAGTTCTAGTCCAATTAGCAATGGAAGTGGGGATTACGTCATTATTAATTGTAGAACTCAGTGCAGCCCAACCATTTACTACACTAAGCTAGATATGTTCATCCAGGATTTCAAAAGGGCACTTATCCTAACCTTCCAGTAGGCATAGTTGCTTCCATAAAAAATGGAGGCACGGATAGAGACTGACTCATCTAGATAAATTTATGGGTCAGGAATCGAAATAAGGCTCTGATACCAATTGAAATAATGAGACTCGACCCAAACTACACTTATAGGGGTGAATAGTTGTAAATGCAGAATTTCAAACTTATAATTAACCAACAACAAATCACTAATTAATTATCTCTAGATAGTTATGCAATAAATTCAATTATCCTATGTTTGAATATCGCAGAATATAAAAGCAGTAAATAACACAGGGTATGATCTCGTATAAACCCAATCTTGATAAAAACTCCAGGTACTTTATCAGTCAAAATCCACTATAAACAATTGAACTTACAGTCTGTCGGACAAGACGACGACACGCACTTTCTGACATCCTGACTGCAATTACCATGGCTCTCTTAGATTTTGTGCTCCTTCACCAACTCCTAGCTGTACTTTTCAAAGCCCTCCTGGATTATGCGATCCTATAGCAACTTCCGGCTTTATCAATTCGTCTATCTCCTATGGATCAACGAAGAACTTCACGTTCTTCACCAACTGGAACTTTAGTTACATTCCCTTGATCTTCAAAATTCTGACAGATATGTAGGAAGCAACAGTTTGGTATTTGAATTGTGGATATGATGTTTTCACCGTCAAGAATAAATAACGGAACGAAAGTTGAAAGCTAAATTGATAGCAATGATATGGAGAGAATATGTTTTTCTTAATGTTCAACCTTCGAAAAACACATTCGGTTGCGTTTTTCATTTATAGTTTAGATTTTGGAATTAAATAGGTTGGACAAAAAGTCTTAAAAACACGAATAAAAATTTTTTGTCGCTCGAGCAAAGGCAAGGCGACAGGCGGGCAACGCAGTTTCTATTTCGATGCTCGAGCTAACTATTGACGGTAAGATAGCAAAATTTCGGCGTCATTTTTCCTTATTTTCCATTCTCGAATCCTAGACCTAATATAACACAAATTTAACTAATTGTAACTAACTTCTTGACTGTTAAACATATTAATTTTAGTCCATTTTGTTTAAAAACTTGCTAATTACATCAAATATCGAATATATTTTTTTTAAAATGTCTTCACATTTCGAAATTGGGATTTTCAATGGGAAAATAGATTTTTCAATTTGATAACAAAATATGAAGGGATTTTTGATTTAGCAAAAAATTTCAAAAGTCATAGATGGAAAATTTTCTAGAAATTTGAGAGAAGTACAAAAAGAAGAATATGATAAATTTGCTTAAATTTCAGTTATTTTACACCTATCTGATATTGTTTTGAGAAAAATTGGAAAACTTTATTCTATAAAAGAAATTTGCAAAATTGGAGGACTTATATTTACTTAAATCTACTCATAATAAGTTGTACTTACTTGAAAGAATTTTTTTAGTTTTAAAATGGATCATTCAAATGATCTTGATGACAATCAAGATATTTTTAACAAATTTGTTCTAGATATCGTTAACTGTGATAAAATGTGTCTGAAATGTATAAAGTCATTATTTTTAACAAATTTGTTCAAGATATCGTTAACTATGCCTGATTCATATAGAGAGAATAAGAATGCAATTAAGTATGGTAATGATACTTTAATACCCGAGATTGTCATAGATTCCCTTAGTAGTAAGGAAATAGAAATTAAGGCTGAAAAAAGGATAAAAGAAGTGGTGAGTTGCATAAGATGGGGAGTATAATGAAATTAAGCAGATGAATTTTGGTAGAGCTCAAGACATTATTGATTCGAGTAATGACTTGGGTGATGTGGGTGGTAAGAAGAAGGGGAAGAGATGGGACAAGTCTAACAATAGGTGGTATTACAATTGTGGTAAGGCTAGACACTTTATTAAGGACTGTCCCAAGAAGAAGAATAAGCAGAAGAGTAGGAAGAGAGACAATGCAAATGTGGTTATAGGGTCAAATGATGACTATAGTGAGGTTTATTGATAGTAAATCTAGCTACTGCATGTGTATGTGTGTAATCTTTTTTGTATGTGTATGATTGTTTAATTGTGTTGCATGATTATATGTTACATTTCAATGTGTTTGATATGTGCATTTGCAAGATTTTGAGAGAAATTTAATTATTTGGTGTAATTTTTTGCATGCATAGTAGGTTAATATGCATTAGTAGTGTGATATATATCTATTGGTGAGATGGAGTATAGATGCTTGAAGGTGCATTGGTGATATGTACAAGGATGTGGAGTGTGACATTTGGATCACGAGTGGAGAGGTGATTAAATGTTAAAATCCTTTATTTGTGAAAGACCCTTACAGATGGAGTGTGAAAGAGACACTTCTATCACTTCTATTAGGTGTAGACCCATTATCCACTAAGGTTGGGAGAAATGATGTGGTGATAGAGGATTATCCTAATAAATTAGGATCTATTGCGATTTACCAATTAGACATGGGTCGAGTGACCATTCTAGTGAATATGGTGGGCAATGAAATGAATATGCGTTCTCGAGCTATGAGCAACACAAAATGGGATAGAATAAGTGTGGTAAGATCTTTTCGTGTAGTCATTTATGCATTTGTTGCATGCGTGTTTTGACTGCTTGATTGATTGATTTAGTGTTAATTTACTGTTTTGTATGAACGTATTTTGGAAAAGATTTGTGGGTTATGTTATGTTATATTTTCATCACATGATTAGTTTCTTTTGATTACATGGAGTAGGTATGGTATGTGTTTGATGTTCGAAACACGTGGTAAGGTCTATGATTCCATGTTTTCAGTTGTCTTGATTATGCAAGCGTTAACTTTGTATTTTGATTACTTGCAGGGTTATTGGGCACCAAAGTGGAGATTTTTTGGTTTATGTTGATACCCTATAAATATCAGATAATAATGTTAAACGGTTTAGAATATATTCATAGACCTCGACGAATAAGTGAAATATTTAAAAATACAATCAATTTATAAGTTCGACCCAAAAGCAACATGGGCTACAAGTAACAACTTAATTTGTTAATATTGCATTGTCTCAAATTCACTTATAGGATGGCTTTTTTTGTGTCTTCGCCCAATTGATAATATAACATACACTATATATAACCACTTTGTACCATTGCCAACGTGTGGGAGTTTTGTGTTTTGAGAGAATAACCGTGGTTGCTTCCTATCTTCCTACTTCGTGCCTTTTTGCCTCTATTGTTTTCACTTTGCTTTTGTGACTTACAAATCACCACCATAACCTTATCCCTTTGTGGGTGAAAAGAAGAAAGCAACCATAAGTGAATACAAGCTATGGGCTGATGTTTTGATTGATTGTATGATATAGATTGGTAAGTTTAAATTAAGCTCGGAACCACCAATTGAAGATCAATTCCGCTGCAGGCATCTACCTAGAAATACTCGGCCCTAGCCCAAGGCAAACTAGGCCATTGCTTTGGGCCAAAAAAAAAATCCAATAGCCTAATAAAAGTTTTCATTTATATTTCTCTGAGTTGAGTTATTTAATCCTTTAAAAAGTAACAACAAAATAACAAAATGAAACTAAATAAGAAGCACAAAGTACTTAACTTACATTCTTGATTTAAGGAATAAAATGACATACAATTAAACTATTACCTAATGTAATATAATTTTTTTTTCCCCAAAATCTAGAAAAAAGTCAATAAAAAAATTAAAAAGTATTATTCCATATAATATTTTTGCTAAGCTCACAAAGTTTCTTTAAAATTTATAAATTAATTTTTATGAAAGTTAAAAATAAATTATTTATTTTAAAGTATTCATTTCATTGATATTTAAGAGTATCGTAATAATTTATCGGCTAGGGTTTAATAATTCTGAGGATCGGCCCGTGGAAATACCCATACTACCATCCCCCTTAACTTATGGTAACAATTAATTCTCTACATCTAAGCACGTGACTAAGTGAAACCTGCTTGGGGCCTATCATACTACCTGTTTCTTCTTGAAAATTGAGTGTCGAGGGTGAAAATAGATTTGAAGTCATATTGCTATATGGCTACAAGGCCTTTTATTTTGAGCATGTACTTCTTTGAGTGAGAGAGGAGGATAAATGAAATTGGCCTTCTGTTGTGATATAAGGGGAATAATTAATTGAGATTATACAATAAAGCAATAGCACTTGCTTAAATGTAGCTTAATAAATCACGCCAATGGCATAGCGACAAAGGCATTCTAGAAAACTAATATATCATAACTAAGTGCTTGTTTGATAAAGATTTTTGAGGAGTAATTCTTTGGAAAGTGTTTTTTTGGTAAATCTGTAGGCAGGGGCGGACGCAGGAATTTAAAGTTAGGGGGGCACAATCGAACTTGCAAAAAAGTTGAGAGAAATTTTATATTAAAAAAATTACGTCCAAAAAAGTAATACCCCATGTAATTTTGCTTTCGAAAATTTA
>CAIGRL010163807.1:0-10308 GCA_903798325.1 Fraxinus xanthoxyloides | reverse complement strand
TACTTTACCAAGATTGGAATAATGTAACTATAGCTGAAAAGTATAAGGAAAGAATACCAATACAAGATAAATTAAAAATACGAGGGTTAGCCAAATATAAAAAAAAATAAAAACAAACAAGTAAATTAAGAAAATATTGTTAAAACTAAAATTAATTAAAGTGGTAATTAAAGTAAAAATATTTCTCGACAACAACGCCAAAAACTTGTTCGCTAAAATTATATACCGCAGGTGTACGGGTCGCGTTCAAGTAATAAAGTGGACTTTTTGAGTCCAAGTTATCAATTCCTCGAGGAATGTTTACTTTTGATTATACAGTTTTAATCAATTTAATTTTAACAATAAAAACAAAAAAGCAAAAAATTTGATATTGAAAAATAAAGAAAATTAACTAAAATATACAAAATAAGAAAACATAAGCACTTGAAAATTTTGGAGGAAAAACGTGGTTAGGATTCATGGTTTCACTTAATCGTCACCTAATTAATTTTTCTAAAAGTCAATTAATAAATTACTCATTTACTATGTTAAACCCGATTTTTCAAATTTAGTTAATTACCGCTCTCGAACGAAATTAACCATAATTGATTGGTTAACTTACAATACTTCTATGTCGATTAAAACCAAACAATCGCTTTAAATCTTTGTGAAAATAGGTCGATGAGTCACCTATATCTATTCCCTACACAAACCTAGAGTATTTACTATTTGGACTAAAATGTACAATCTTCTCTCAATCGATGTACAAATCACTAAACTCAATCATTTAATGGTCAAATAAATGAAAGACATTCAACACAATAATAAATACATATGAAAATAAGCATTTTAACATTAAAAGACAAATATTAAAATTAATTAAAGTTAGTTTAAGTTACTATCATAAATCTCAACACAAATAACTAACCCATTTTATACAAATGATAAAAATGAGAATATTTTATCCAATACATTACAAATATGATAAAATAATTGAGAAGATACAAAGTTATGGATAAAAAAAAATTTTAAGCTTGGCCTTGACTTTCCCAAATATTTTTCCAAATTCTTAGATATATTCTCCTTGTTGTGCTCTATGATTTGCTCCNAATCATTTAATGGTCAAATAAATGAAAGACATTCAACACAATAATAAATACATATGAAAATAAGCATTTTAACATTAAAAGACAAATATTAAAATTAATTAAAGTTAGTTTAAGTTACTATCATAAATCTCAACACAAATAACTAACCCATTTTATACAAATGATAAAAATGAGAATATTTTATCCAATACATTACAAATATGATAAAATAATTGAGAAGATACAAAGTTATGGATAAAAAAAAATTTTAAGCTTGGCCTTGACTTTCCCAAATATTTTTCCAAATTCTTAGATATATTCTCCTTGTTGTGCTCTATGATTTGCTCCTCAAAATACCAAAAAAATTGAAAAAGAAAATAAAAAGAAAAAGGAAAAAAAATAGCAAGAGAGGAAGAACAGAAAGACAGACGCAGGCTGGGGGTTTTAATAACCCTATTCAGAAATTGCAGTTGTGGTACCCATAATTTCAGACATGGCAAAAAGGTCCCCATATTTTAAAATTGGCGCTTAGGCATTGCAACAATGGCGCCTAGGCACACACTTTCTATCCAAAACCATTTTTTGGTTTTAATTTTGCAGCCAAGTCCCTCAACTTTGATCTTGTACAATTTGGTTCTCAAAATTTGACTTTTATATCAATTATGCCTTCATAAATTGCATACAAGATCCTTCAACTTTTTGTTTTGCTCACTTTGGTCCCCACATTCACAATTTTACACACTTTTAATCTATCTTCCTTTTGTATTGTTCTTTTTTCTTTGAGTGATTTTTACCTACAAAAGCAACAATTATTTAATTGTGAGTAGAAATTCGCTCATTTTTATCAATAATAAGCATATTTAAGTATTAAATAAGTAGGCAAAAACACACTTATCAGCTTTGAAAATGAGAGAGAAATTGCGAAAGAGGAGGGACAAATATTGCACAATCTAAGATTTATGATACAATTAAGAATGTAAATTGGACTACAACCCTTCTCACTATATATAATGGAGTTTTTAAGAAATCTAACCAAAATAGTACTAAGTCGATTTTTTAAACTCACTTTTTCCGACGCTTGTTTTCAATTTCACATTTTAAATAAAAATCTTCTTCACATTTTCCACTAATTTTTCCTACTTTTTATACTCTTCAAAAAATACGAATTATGATTCTTTTATCAAGTGTTAATTACGTTAACTTTCACTAATGTTTTGAGTAATTAAATAAATGACCACCAAAATTATTTGCAATGGTAATAGTCATTCAAGTTTTTAACTACTACACTAGTGTTCACCCGATTCATTTTTTTTAATATTAAATTTTACTTGGCACCATTGCTAGCATATCACAAAATGACATTATTTATTACACCAAGTCAAAGGAATACGAGTATTACAAATTGAGGATTCAACATGTTCAGATGAGAAAATGCAATATAGCTTTAGTTCAGGTCAAATGTTTAGGCTTTTATATCAAATTCACATTTTTTAACAACGAGTTTTGCTGACTTAGCGTAGTAAATAATGTCATTTTGTGACATGTTTACACTTATTAGTGCCGCGTAGGATTTCATATTAATTTTTTTGGTCAATTGACCATTAATGTAACAATTATAAACTTGAATGACATGATTATAAGAAAGTAACTTTAGTAACTATTAGTGTAATTACTCAAAGATTCAATGACCACTGATACGATTAGCCTTTTCTATAAGTCCATATGAACTATAAGATCTAATTTGTCTACTTATTGTAAACAAGCTTTTTTAATGCAAAAATGTGCATGTTTGGTTGTAATTAAAAGTAAATTCTATAGGAAAAAAAAATTTCAGAAAAAAAAATATTAGTAAATAAATTATCGATAAACTTATGACTCGCAAAATAAGCAACTTCTAATGGAGTCAAATTAACTTTTAAAGTATAAACAAATGTTGATTAAAGATTGTTGTTTACGTGACCAGGGCCAATTATTTAGGATTAAAGACTTAATTGATTTTTCGTCGAGTCGAGAAGTTATTAGGAGTAGATAGATTCTCAAGATAAAGTGAAGGGCTGATAAATGTATATAGAAGTATCAGACTTGATGGCAAAGGATTATACTTAATGTGTTGGTATAAATTATAGAAAAAACTTTTTTCATTGGTAATGAGTTTTACTTGTATTCGTCTAAGCCATTGTTGCAAGTTTAGATTTAGAATTATACAAAATAGACGTAAATACTGTTTTTTTCAATAGAGAATTGAATGGATAAATCTACATACAACAAGGGTAAATAGCACAAAATGGCCCTACATTTTAATGTCATTGTGCAAAACGTCCATATCTTTTATTTTTTGATATTTTCACACCTACCTTCCACCTTTCATTTTGCAAAAGATCATTTTCAACAATTTTTCAAGTAAATGACAATTTTACCCTCACGTTCAAATGAAATAAAAGAAAAAATTTTAAAAACTAATTGTAACCATACTCCCAATATTTTTAAAAAAGTAGAAACAAATCCTAAATAAATTAGAAAAAAAATTTCATTTCTCTATCTCTATCCCCAATAATAATGAAGGTTGAAGTAGTAGTAGTCATATCATCAAGCCATCTTCTCCAACTCCTGACTTGTTTCGAAAATACCACCTTTCATATATTGATCAAATAGCCCCTCCTCTTTTTATGCATTATATTTATTTCTATCCCTCATATGGAAGAATCAGCAACTGAGAGAGATCAAACTGAAAGAAAGAGTCGCTACCAGAGGCCTTGGTACGATTTTATCCTCTGATAGGAAAGCTGGTGGACCTTCTCTATGTGGACTGCAATGATGCTGGAGTCGTCCAGGCTAAAGCAAAGGTAAAGCTGTCCAAAATTCTTTCAAATCCAATCCCTGGTGAACTCAACAAATTTCTTCCTCATGACCCGAATGATTTTAGAGACTTTCGCACGTCTATTCAAGTCAGCTTCCTGAATTGTAGTGGAATCGTTGTTGGTTTTATGGTTTCTCACAAAAAGGGGCGACCATACTCCCTAGATGGAGAAATGAATTTTTTTCTAATTTATTTAGGATTCGTTTGTACTTTTTTAAAAATATTGGGAGTATGGTTACAATTAGTTTTTCATTTTTTTTAATTTTTTTTTCATTTGAATATGAGGGTAAAATCGTCATTTGATTTGAAAAATTGTTGAAAAAGACCTTTTGCGCAATGAAAAGAAGAAGGTATGGGTGAAAATACCAAAAAATAAAATGTATGAACGTTTTATACAATAACATTAAAAATGTAGGGACATTTTGTGTTATTTACCTCATACAACAATTAGTATGTTTCATTATAAAAGATCAGTAAAATAAAGTCTATAAATTACAAAGAGGCTTTTATACCCTAAAGCAATTTTTTAGATAATAGTACTTGGGATTTGACAAGGTTGTATCTCGTACAACTTCGTCATGTTGGATCAGGATCACTGTGTTTATCCAAGAATATCCAATAGAAAATTTGTAATTTTATATCTTTACGTAGAGGAAATCTTATTGGATAGAAATGATAGAGAGTATGTTGAGACTATTAAGAAATGGTTGTCCTTAAATTTTGAAATGAAAGACGTAGGTGAAGCATATTACATTTTGTTCAAATCCATATAGACCGTTCAAATAGATAATCTTACTTTGTCACAAGAATAGTTTCTAAAGAAAATTCTTGAACGTTTCAAAATGGAGAATTGCAGCCTTATTGGTACTTCGATATTGAAGACCAAAAAGTCTTCACACGTGTCCAAAGAATGTAGAGCAAAAAAAAATGAATGCTCAAAATACCACTCTAGTATGATTGGGAGTTTGAGGTACACTATGATGTACTTATTTCTAACATTTGTTATGACATAAGTCTAGTCCAGGCTTCATGGAATGCATTTTTTCTTGGCACAGAAAGTGATATCGTGTGGTAATAGTCTGATCCAATATATTATCTTCTGCATTTTCTCGATAATGAAAGAAAATTTGATTACAATTTGTAGAAAACTTGCACTGAAAGTAAACTGATCATTGATTGATGAAAGCGAAAATTACAATTGATTAAAGCAAAAAATTACAATGCTTGGTGCAGAGAGCAGACACCAGTAAGTTTGAAAGATTTTTGAATGACTAATATCCCTTATAATAACCTGCGGAACAAAAACTTAAGTGATAAAAGTAGACGATTAAATGACGATGAATCATACTAAACGTTACTAATATCATAGCTATTTCACAATTGAAATAAATTATTACAGTGGAAACCAAATTACAACTCAAACTAAACTAATATTTACAATGTGTGGTCGAAATTGGGCAAACTGCGGTTACGATTGGGTCAAGCGGCTAAGTAAAGCTACGGTCCTTGACAGTCTCCCCCATTTATTTTGGCGACGTCCTCGGTGCCATCGATGCATATTATGCTTCAATTAATGATTTGAAGGCTGCAATGTCTTTTTCTCTTTCCCAAGTATTCTCTTCGTTATTGTATCCATTCCATTTGACCAAGTACTCTTGATAGTATTTCCTAAAAACTCGAATAGTTCGATGGTCTAGTATAGCTTCAGCAAATTTCTTTCTAGCTTTTCTCAGTTCAAACACAGATGTCTTTGACTTATTTCTAGATGTGTCCTCATTGTCTGCAAAGTATTGCTTGAGTACGTCACATGAAGGACCCTGTCGATTTTACATCTTGAAGAGAGTCCAACTCTATATGCGACTCTTTCAATCCTCTTCAAGATAAGTAATGACCCAGTATATTTTGGCACCAATTTTATGTCTTTCCATCTTGTCGGTAACAATTTTAGTCGAGAAGCTTGACCATTACCAGATCTCCAATATTAAATTCAAGAAAATGACGCTTTAAATTTACAGATTTTTTATACCATTTTTTAGTTTTTTCAAGATAATTCCGAGCAATTTCAATATTTCATTTCCACTATTGAAAGAAGCTTTTCGCTTAAAGAGACTTAGTACTTTGATAAATATGCACGATATGAGGGAGTAACGGTTGTTGGCTAGTCACAATCTCAAAATGACTCTTATTGGTGAAAGAGATATTTTGGGCATTGAAGTAAATCTGAACTGCATCCAAAAGTTTCACCCAATTTTTATGCGAAATAGAGATAAAGTGTCAAAAATATTCTTCCAACATAGAATTGAAGCGCTCCATCTGTTTGACAAATTGTGGGTGAAAACTAGAACTTATGCTCAAAGTTGAACCAATAGTTTGAACAATTCGGTCCTAAATATGCCAGTAAATCTAGGATCCTAATCGCTGATGATGTCTTTAAGCAGCTCCCAGCATTTGACAATATATTAGAAGAAGAGTTGAGCCATTTCTTCAGCTGATGCAACTTGGACGTTGCGATGAAAGTTGTGTACATTGATAGACGCTCTACCACGACAATGATAGTGCTAAAATCAGTTTGGCAATCCAACAATGTAGCCCATGGATACATTAGTGATTTTCTCAAATCTCAGTCCTTAGGAACATATATGCGGTCTCCCTTAGTCTTCACTAGGCCCCCATCAAGTCAGAACTGACGAATTTTGCCCTGCTCGATTAGGTCGACCAAATGTTGAGTAGTCAAGTCCTTATCCAAAAGTGTCCGAATTTGGTCCATTGTGTTTGTGGTAACTGTGCTCCCTAGAAGAGCAACTATAGAGCAAGTGATGGCTAAGTCGCCCTGACGACTAAGAACATTGACAACATATTGTTAGATCCGGATGATACTCTAGCACAAAATTGAACTCTAAAAGAAGTTCTTGCCAACGAGCCTGTTTACTTGATAGTTTTGGTTGGGACATAATAACTAACCTCAGTGTTATCTGTCTTCATAATAAATGGAGACCCAAGCAAATAGTGACGCTATCCTCTAAGGTAATGGACTACTTCCAACAAATCCTTTTCGTGCGTCGAGTAACGACGTTCTACTTGGTACAACTTTCGACTCTCATATGGTACCGATGTCCTTCTTGTATAAGGACTCCAATAAGTACAAAATTTGAAGCATCGGTATGCACTTCGAATGGTTTAGTCATATCCGGTAAGACTAACACCGGGTTCGTCCACATAGATTTCTTCAACTTTTTGGAAGTATTTTGGCATTGGGATTACTAGTCCCAATCATTATCCTTCTTGTCAATTCGGTAAGTGGTAGTACAATTTTTGAGTATCATTTCACAAATCTTTGATAGTAATTGCATAAACCGAGAAATGAACAAACATCTTAGACATTCTTTGGTGGTTGACAATCTTTGATGGTTGAAACCTTCTTCGAAGCTATGTGTATTTTATCTTGTTCGATGATGTGACCTAAAAAGCTGATGATGTCTGAATGAATGAGCATTTAGACGGTTTGGCATAGAGTTCATTCTCTCGTAGCCGATTGAAAACTTGTCTCACATGTTGCACATGTTCCTCCAATATCTCGCTATAGATTATTGTGTTGTCTGGTACACCACCACAAAATCGTCAAAGAACCCGTGAAGTATCTGATTCATTATAGCACAAAACGTTGCCAGAATGTTTGTTAAGCTAAATTGCATCACTTTAAATTCAAAGGCTCCATATCTTGTTACCACAATAGTATTTGCTTCATCTCTCTCTTTGATTCGAACTTGCTATTATGCAGACCTGAGATCAATCTTTGTATAGTATCTCGCCCCGTTCAGTCGTTCTAAGCAATCCACGACCAGCGGAATAAGATAACTATTCTTTACAATGATCTTGTTCAATGTTCGATAATCGCTATACATTCTAAGAGAACCATTGGCCTTTTTTCTGAAACAACACATGAGCTCCATATGGGGATTTCGCAGGCACAATAATCCCACTTTCTAACATTTCTCCCAAATGTTTTCGAAACTCTTCAAGCTCATGTTTGGCACCTGGAATAAGTTCAATCTTATGATCAATCGCTCTCCTTGATGACAATTTATTTGGTAACTCATTCGGCATGATGTTCTCAAATTCCTCAATAAGCCTTCTGACAGGTTTTGGAATATGGTCGGTCGCCTCTTCGATCTCATCTAATCGAAGAGTGCACAAAAATGAGGATTCATTTTTTTGAAACCCTTACCAAATTGCATGGCCGAGATACTTTTCTCGCCTTTCTTCCCAACTTGTGTTGTAATGACGTACGATTTACAACCCATCATCATTAATGAATCGGAATATGACAACATTATTATCTTAGTATCTCGAAGAAATCCAATTCCAAAATAAGCTTGAAGTCACCATCTAAACTGCAGACAAGTTTGTCCTTCCCCCGAAAAGAACCAGCTTCAAGCAACACAGATTTCACTACGCCAGGTATTGGTTGAGCAACGAAATTGATTGCTTTGACGTTTCCACAACTTTTTTCCATAAAAAGTCCGAGTCACTCCACTTCAGTATTTGTGAGGTAGTTGTGGGTAGCACCAGTATCTATCATATCCCTGGTTGGATTTCCATTGATCTTCACATTAAGTACAGTAAGTTTTTGTCCCTACAAATGCGAGCCTTCAATTCTTCCATCTTTACCTCTTTCGATGTAATATCATCATTTTCAGTAGCTCGGTGCGATAGTGTATTGAACCGATGTAAGAATGCGGCAACCACATCCTTATTCTCTTTAGAGTCAGTCTTACCATGACAGACAACTTGTAAGGCATCTTGTTTTGAACTATTCTGCCACTTACTAGTTGACAATATGCATTTACCATCCGTTTTTGAGGATACTCTGCCACACGATATGGTCTTTCACATAAAAAATACATCAATATAGGAGTGACATTAGATCTGCCATCCATTGCTTTTCATTTCTTCTAATTGTTATTGCTGATACCGTTATAGTTTCTTTGACGGCTATTTTGATAGTTTCCATGCAAGTTACTGTGAACCCCCCTTGATAGGCTTCTCCCTTATTATGAGAGTAACACTCTCCTTATTCGAGTGTGAGCTGAGTCTGTAAGGTCTGTTTCCACATCCAATAGCTTGACTATTCCCCCAAAGGCCTCGATTCTGGTTGATAGTCACTCAAATATTCGATGGCTTCCATGATCGCGCTCAAACTGGTAACCTTCTGTCTCTGAAGTTCCGTGCGTGTCCATGGTTTCAACCGTTCCATGAAAGTGAATAGTTTATCATTTTTCGACATATCTCGAATATTCAGCATATGTCTTGAAAAAGTTTTCACATACTCCTTGATGGAGCTTATATGTTTCATTTCTCGTAATGCCCATCGTGTTTGATATTCCACATTTTCAGGGAAAAACTATTATTTGATCGCTTTCTTGAGAAGATCCTAAGAATCTATTCAGACCCTATTGACCTGAATACCAGTATACTTTATCTGTCACCAGAGTTTTGCATCTCTACCTGTTGTAACCTTTTTTTGTTTCATCTTTAATCGAAGCCACAATAAAGTATTGTTCTACATCAAACAAGAAGTTATTGACTTCTTTTGCATCATGTGCCCTTCCTTAGGTACACAGTTCCGAAATTCTGAGTCTGGGAACATACTCTTGTGCATGGACTTGCCCATTACCAACCGCACGTTGAAATACTAGTAACTGAGTTCTCCACGCTTCCATTTTATCCTGCAGATCAGACATGATTACAATAGCTTCAGTTATTGTAAGCCCTTTGACTTTCATCCAGCTGGATGTATAATTCACAAATTTCCATCTCTGTCACCTCGACTTTTTCCTTGAGGCCTTCCATGTCATAGCACAACCTAGTAGCTGTCACCCTAAGCGCATCTACGCACTGTTTCGTATTCCTCTTTTGAGGATCTACGACTTCTGTAGTGTTTGATGTAATTGGATCCATAGATTTTTTATCGAGGGTCGTGAGCCGCATCTCTCATATCAACTTTCATGGGGTGTGTTTTTTTGGGCACAGAAAGGGACATCGTGTGACAATAGTTTGCTCCGCCAGACTACCTTCCACATTTTCTCGATCGTTTCGAGATGAAAGAAAATTTGATTACAATTTATAGAAAGCTTGCATTGAAAGTAAATTGATCATTTGATTAATAAAAGCGAAAATTACAATTGATGAAAACAGAAAATCACAATGGCTGATGCAGGGGGCGAACACCAGTAAGTTTGAAAGATTTTTGAATGACTAATACCCTTTACAATAGCTTGTGGAACAAAAACCTAAGTGCTAGGAATAGACATTTAAATGACGATGAATCATACTAATCGTTTACCAATATCAGAGCTATTTTACAAATAAAATAAACTATTACAA
>CAIGRL010163766.1:0-10907 GCA_903798325.1 Fraxinus xanthoxyloides | reverse complement strand
AAACCAGATCAAAAAGTGGAATAAAGTTAAAAAGAGTGAGGACTATGTCAAGGAAAGAACAAAAATTCAGCCAAATACCACAAAATTCAGTGAGAAAGTATTATGCTGACTGCTGAGGGTTGAAGAGGGGATGTGAATTCATATTCCAACTGCAGTTACTTTCTGGCGTTCTATTTTAAATTCTTGATGTCACTTGTGTGTGTGTGTGTGTGTGTGTGTGTGAGAGAGAGAGAGAGTTCTTGTCACTCAGATAGCGAAACCACAAGACTTCTGGTTGTTAATGCTGGTGACAACTCTATGCCAACCTCCCTTCCAGCTTCTCTCTCTCGCAGAAAAAAGAATTCAAAGAATTGCAAATATCCAATTAATTGAGAAGTATCAACACTAAAAATACATTTTCAAAGGAATCAATGAATTTTAAGAAAATAAAAGCTGCTACTTTTATGTACCAATGAATGTGTATATAAAAATAAAATTTAAAAAAAATAAACCATTCTCAATAATGACAGTTGAGCAATGTTGGAGGAGTGTACAAAGCAAGGCTTCCTTCTTTTTGTTGCTGTTGCTGTTTCTTTGAGTTAAATGCAAATGTATGGTTAGGATCATCTTCTGGGGCCGGAAGATTTAGATCCAAAGACAAACCATTTCTCGGCTTCTTTGATAATTCATCAGACTCTTGATTTTCAAATGAAGCTGGACTCGGTGAACGCAATGACAACGTTGTATTCGTGGACACTGGCCCTCCCCGGTGTCGTCTCATGTGGCCTCCCAAGGCCTGTCCAGATGTGAACTTCGCCCCGCAATACGAGCACTCGTGAACTTTCCTTGAAGAGGAAGACTTGTTTGTGAGATTGGTCAATTGAAGAGATAGAGAAGAAGACAAATTGTTGTTTGGTCTGAATGAGAAATGATCACGATCTTGATCTTCATCGGACAAAACGAATCCTGTCGTGTTTTTAGGCTTCTTGTGGCTTGCTCTATGGCCTCCAAGTGCTTGAAATGAAGGAAAAGTTCGGTTACATGTCTTGCATTCATAGACACATGTGCCTGGTTCTATGTATTTTTTGCTATTGAATTTGAAATCTCGATCATCATCATCATTATGATCAACTTTTTTTGATGAAAATTGACGACCTTGAGCCAAGAGGATTAGGCACTTGGCGGTGTCCTCCTCTTCCGTGGTGGTGCTCTCGGACGAAAAGCTCGAATTATGGTGGTTCCAATGATCTTTGCTTGATGAATCATGTGTTGTGATGGGGAATATCGGAATTGGAGATTGAGGCCTGTGTCTTTTGGTTCTCTTGCCCTTCACAAGATGGGAGAGATCTCTAGGCGCCATATTGAGTTCGTCCTGACCCTCCATGTTGCGCCACCAGCTGCCTTCACCGCTGCGGCCACCACCACCGCGATACACTAAATTTGTTTAGAGAGGGAGAGAGAGAGAAAGAGAGAGATGGAGGTTGAGGTTGAGGAAGTTTAGGAGGAGTGTGGGGTGATTATTACAGATATAGCTGGTGAACGAGAGAGGTTTGGAAGTCAATAGGCTTCTTCCTAGAGCGTATATAATTATTATTCTTATAATTCTCTTAAAAATAAGCCACTAAGCCCTGTTTGGTAGGAATTAAAAGTCGACAATTAATTTTAATTACATATTTTATAAGATTCACAACTTTTCAAACAAATATTCCATCAACTCTTATCAAAATCTACAAGAAATAATTTTTTAATTTTCACCAAACAAGGGCTAATTATAAAACGGGTCAGTTTATTTATTTAAAATCCGTTTCTCACTCTGTTCTTCCCACTTTGCCAACTCAATTTAATAACATTTGTTTAAATCAGGCAAAAGGTTAAACATGATTATGTAGGATAATACCCAAGTACCTTAGTAAATAAGAGCAATAAATTGATTAAAATTTTAGCATACTAAATGTTATTTATTTTGTAAGTTTTAGTAACAGTTCCAAAAATAAATACATGCAAAACTATTTTGTAAACTACTTGTTATGCGGAAGGGAAGATCACCAAGGCTTTTCCGAGCCTAGTATATACTCCAATCAATCAAAACCGAATAAAAAAGGACCCAACTCTGGTTACTTTACAATGCCAACTTAGAACACACAATAGGGATGTTATTGCAGCCACAAAGGCAATCACAAATGCCAAAGAAAATGAAGAAAGGCGCAATAAGGATTAAGCAGGCGTCGATTTTCACCAAAGGAAGAAGAAAAAGCAGTGACACAGACAAGACAGGGCCAACGGAACCGGCATATATAATTTGTAATTAGGGTGTAAAAATGGGACAAGCCCAATAAGTGGTCAATTGAATTACTAAGTGGATCATTTACCACAAGCCATCCAAGGAGCCGAGAAACGGCCTTGAGAAATATTAATAAAATTAGGTTGCTTCAAATGGATCAAATGGTTTTAGGGTCGAGTCGTATCATTCCGAGGAGTTGACTTTTAGTTCAGTCAATTAGTCAATGCTGACTGAGAAATTTATACCGAAGTACATCATAACTCGGGAGGTCGTTTGACAACAATTTTCCCTACAAAACATTATCACCCATTAGCAACAATTCCAAAAGGAGAATTGATCAAATTGAGAATTATTTACCTCCATCGATATTTAAAATCCTTGTAACTTCTAAATTTCACCTTTGGCAACACTTTAGTGCCCATGTCAAAAGGTTTATATTGTGTATGGATTTTTTCAAGTTCATGAAGCAAGCATCTAAACTACAAAGCCTCTTTAATTGCTTCAATGGTAGCAATATATTCTGATTCAGTAGTGGATAGTGCAACTATATATTGTTGCTATAATCTACAACTAATGCAAGAGTTAGACAAAGTAAATACATATAAAGAAGTAAATTTTCTATTATCCCTGACCCCAGCATAGTCCACTTCTACAAAATCCTTCAATTTCATGCATTCTCTATTAGCACAAAACTTTAAACCTACATCACTAGTCCCCTTTAAATACCTTAACATCTATTTTAAATCTCCTCAATGCTCGATACCCAGTTAGACATCCACCTACTAAGTGTACTAACATCAAAGGCTAAATTCGGTCTAGTGTAAACTATCAAATACATAATAGATCTAATTACATTAGAGTATGGAATCTTACTCATGTATTCTATTTCTTTTTAATTACAAGTAGTCATATATTTAGATAATACAAAATGATTAGTTAAAGATAATGTAACAAATTTGCAATCATGCATGCCAAATCTTTTCAACACATTTGAAACATAAAAAGACTGATACAAAATCAAAGAAGAATTTGACATATTTCTTTTAATTTCCATACCTAGGATTCTCTTAACTTTACCTTGATCTTTTATGTCAAATTCACCATTCAATTTTTTTTTATCTTGCTTATCCCTTAGGTGGTGAACTAATCATAGCATATCATCTACGCATAGCAATGAAAACACATGATCATTATTAGCATCATCATATTGGAAATACATGCAATGATCAAACATACTTATTTGAATCCTACACTGAGTATAAAAGAATCAAATATTTTATACCACTATTTAAGTGATTGTTTTAGGCCATATAAAGATCTTTTTAAGAAGCACATATAATCAAGTTTTCTCGTGTAATAATCAATAATAGACAATAAATACTTATTTTCACCCGAGGTGGATGCAGAATCCTACAAGAAGTTCTATGATACTTACCAAACACACAGTAATCACAAAAAAGATCAATCAAACGCACAATCATTACCAAAAGCAGATTTTTCATTAAGAAATTTAAGTCCCTTAATATCTACGTGTGTTAGTTTATTGTGCCATTTATATGTGTGATCAGCTTTGGTGGAACAGATAGAGGAATCTAAACCTCTTATCACTTCTCAAATATCATTTTTCCTGGTTCCCTTGATGAAAACAAGTGCACCACTAACCAATTTTAAAACCCTATTTCCAATTTTACAAGTGAAGCCAGGTTTTCCAAGTCTTTCTACTGAAATTAAATTCCTAGACAGTTTAGGAATGTATCTAACATCTTTTAAAGTATACAAAACACAACATGCTCATCATTTGATTACTACTAGTTTTCAAACCAATCCTTTTGTGATCTCACATGAAAAGATACACCCAAATCAAGAGTTGAGTTGTATCATTATGAGGAATTGACTTTTAATTTAGTCAACTGGTCAATACCAATTGAGAAACTTATACCGAGTTACATTATAGTCTGAGAGGTCGTTTGATAACAATTTGCCAAACACTACTTAATACTTGAATTCAAATAATTTGTTAACTTTATTTACCCATGTTTGGTGGCCCTTTTTCTTTTTTTTGAAAAACATTATTTTGAATTTTAATTTTTTGGAAAATGTGTACTAAAAAAGTAGGAAAAAGTTTTGGGTTTAATTAAGTGTAGAATATTTTATTGTGTAAATGTAGTTGAAAATGAATACGTAGAAAAAAAGAGTTTTAAAAGAATGAGAGATGGCTTAGTCTATGTTTGACCGATATTTTTATCAAAACTCATTTTAACCACATATTCTCTCATAAAATAATATTAAACGTAAATCGAAAACTTTTCTTATTTTTTAACCACACATACTGTACAAAAATTACTATTTCAAAACTCACTTTTCCCAAATTCTCATTAAAATGAAGCCTAAATAAAGGTTAATCTCATTAGAAAATTAATATAACTAACTCACCTAAATTAAAGTATATCTTTCTATACGTCGCTAAGTATATTGTCGTTGTTCCTTTAAAAAGCAATTGCATGATTTTAAAACATTGTGTAAATGGTTTTGGAAAAATGTTGGATGGAAATCAAAATTAATAAATAGATTTAAGGAAAATTTATGTAGTAAATCATAAATTAATCCAACTATTCATCCAGCACTCAAATTAACTATTAAACTAATGCTTATAAAGTTAATTACACCGTCAAAATTATAGGCTAAATAATTTAATTTGCACTAATCATCATCACTAAATAATATATTGACAAGTTGATGTACCGTTGACCTACTCATTTATCAATCGGTGTACGAGATTTTTTCTATCCTGACTTAATTATACCCATATGATGTTCTTAATCAATCATTTGATTTAATAATCATCTGGATTATTGACTGGTTAAAAATAGTCTTATCTTACTTCAACTACTAGTTATTTGAAATTATGACTAACGGCGTGTTCGGTAGAGATTAAAATCGAATTAAATTTGATAAAGTAACCGTTATTGTTGACTTTTATTAGACGAATGAGACACAAGAACGACTATATTTTCAATTTTAATTGGATTTTAAGCACGAACGAATACGCCTTAAATTTATCAAAGCTTTCCGGAGGTGAAATCTTGTAGCTCGTAATCTTGAAAGACTTAGCCCCTGTTTGCTGGCCAATATTTGATAAAAAAATATTTTGAATAGTAAATTTTTCAAGAATGTGTGGTTAAAAAATGAAAAAAAATTTTAAGTTTACGTACGTAATATTTTATTATGTGAATATACGATTAAATATGAGTACGTAGAATAAAAATTTTTTAAATAATGATTATCAAATATGTGTTTATTATTGGGCGGAGTCATGATTAGACTAATTTTTTTAAAGCTAAACTATTATGTAAAGAAAAAATAAAATTCCACATATACATTTTCTTTTCACATATAAATTTTTTATGAAAAAAAAATTAAATGTGCTTGCACTAGCCTAGACTCCAATAAATTTAAAATCAACTACGTGAATCTTTGTGTTCATTGCTAGAGTTACTAGAAAATCTAAGCAAAAGCATATGTAGGAAGTTTTTATAAATACTTTAAATTATAAATAAATAGAAATGAGTAATAAATTAGTGAGTAGTACTCAAAGATGTCCAATCAAATGTGTGGATAAAAAATAATTTAACCAATTCTACACAGTTTATAAACATTATCCAAAATGGACACTAGTTAATAGTTAATACTATATGCCAACTTGATTTCGATGTACCCTTTCCTCTTTTAACTTTAATCTACCGAAATAGTGTCACCGTTATGAATCTAACTTCTTTAATTCTACTATCTCCATAAATACAAAGAAAATAAATTATTAAAGCCCAAATCCCATAAAAAAATACAAGTACAAACTACAACAAAAATCAGAAGACTGAATTTTCAACAAAAAAATTGTAATCATGAAATCAAGAACATCTTGTGGTTCATTGGTTTGTGTAGAGGGAAGTCAAATTTGGGGTTAAGGAGGGCAAGTTGTAGGGGCATAATCTAGAATTATTGAAGGGTGATTGTGTGTGGCACGTAAGGGGAAATGCCGAAGCAAGGAATCACTTCACTTAATCATAAAACATGGTTTCCTCTTACCCTTGTTCTTTCCCACTTCTCCTGCCTGTCTTATTCACATACGATCTAATTTTTAATATTTTCCATATCTGGCAAGCCGTCCCTTGTAATAAAAAAATAGGATACAGTAGCTTCTGAGCAACTCAAGGTGCCATGTTTGCAGCAACTAAGCAACCACAAGCTATGAATTATATTATATAAAATTGGATACAGAATGTGTAACAGAATCCACACGATCAATTATCACTTTCCGAGTCAACTTCTGCACTGCTTAAACTAAGCTTTGTCTTGTTTTTTATAAATGAATGAATTAGGAAAATATTGTAAGTGATAAAATAAAAGTGACGATAGTATTACGGGTACATTCTTTATGGTTAAAAAAAAGAGACAAATTCGATATTATGGTTTAGAAAAATGATGTGCGTGCAGAAACATTTTTTACAGAATATTTACAGACACTCACGTGGAGGTGAACCCCTTGTGAAGTAAATATTGTGTCAAAATATGGGGTCCATCCCCATGTTTGTGTCTGTAAGCTTTCTATGTTTTTTCTCTCTCTCTCCCGCAAGTGTAGCAACATTCTATGGTCTATTATAATCACAAGTCACCTAAAGGATAGGCACCATCAGATCCTACCTCGATAAACAATATGCTCACCAATCTCCCTTTGAATACAAATGGCAAAGGAAAAATAAAAAAGATGACTAATCATTTGAGTATTCATATCATATTGATAAGATTTCATCTCAATTCCACTAGTTAGCACTTGGAATACTGAGAGACAAGGTGATTTTTCTTGTTTTACTTTTTCATGGAAAACGTCAAATTTGAAGAGTTTTCATTTTAGCCCTTTCGTCTACCATTATGTCAACACTTTATTTTTTTCTCGAACTCATTTTCAACCACATTCTCACGTAAAATATTTTGCACATAAACCTAATTCTTTTTCCTATTTTTAACCACATTTTTCAAAAATTCACTATTCCAAAACTCATTTTCATTGAATAATTATAGACAAACTCTGTCTTCAACCAACTTCTTACCAGCAAGTAGTGTGTCAAAATGTGCAGCACAGCCTGGACTGGACACTTTAGGCCCATGCCCATGTAACTGGGCTACCTCAAATTCAAATATTGCCAGCGCAACAATGCCCAATTTACACCTCTATTAGCATGAAAAGTCCCGTCACCGCGACATCAAAGGAACCGTGTGATGTACGTAATTAGATCAACGCATGGCACACTTCGAGTCATCCCCAAATTTAACAATTGACTAGTAAATTAATATAAATTAATATAAATCAAGGCTAAATGTGATTATTGAAAAGGTTGTATAAATTAAATACAAGATCCAGGTCATAACAGAAATGTAAAAATGATAATATAAATTTAATAGGATACTGCCATGGAGCAGTTGTGGATTAAAATTGAAGAGCCTAGAACAGATGAAGTAGCATTAGAATACTTACATTACAACCAAAGTTAAAGAAGGGTGGGTCATGCAGGTCCAGATGGTTTAAATAGAATGGGTATTGATTGAAGCTACACAACATTAGTAATTGTTGAGACAATATACTGACCTCAGTAGGTATCATTGCATGAAGAAATATAATTAAGAAGGTAGAAGCATATTAATGTAAAATGGAGCAGTTAACCTAAGTGTGTACATTTTTTTTCAGAATATCTTTCATGACTTGTGACATACAAAACTCAGCCAAAAAAAAAGAAAAAAAGGGCTTCAGATTGCACTGTAAGTAAAGTTGATATTAAAGAAGCCATGTCTGGTGAAAACGATGATAATGCACACTTGGGATTAGCTATTCACTACTTGCCACAATATTTATCTGAGTAACGTAAAAGTATTATCTGCGCATTTTGACATTTAGTGGAATTTCTTTGTAAGATTGGACCTTATTGGCTGCTTGGCGTGATGGCCTGCTGAGAGATGATCTTCCAAACTTTTGAGGTTCATATCTTGGTGCAGAAATGCATTCCTTTACTTCATTTTTTACCGCTGCACTTGCTGAAATTGAATCATTCTCCAGGACTGTATCATCAGGCAACGAACATACTGGAAATCTGGCATCACATGTCTCGAACAAATCCTCAGCAGGCTCTTTTTCTTCAGCTTTAAACCTGGCAGATTGCCTCCTCACAGAGGATCTGTCAAGACAACCCGGAAAAGCAGGGGAGGAGAGAGAAAATCAAGCAGGGCTTTTTAATACAATGTAATGAGAAGCTGTATTTTATATCTGGACGCGTAAGAGTGAGCAGAGAAAAACCTTTTCTTTTCAGTCTTACTCATAGATTGGACTTGATCGGATGATCCTATAATAACCCAAGGAGGAACATTTTAGCATACAAATCTTCCTTCTTAAACTTTAAATGAAGCAGTCCCAGAAAATGTACTTACTGTGTGATTGTGACCTCTTCCTCATATTTTGAGGTCTTCCATCTCCCCTATCTTCTATCAAGGACTTGCATGGATCTTCACATTTGATCAACTTCACCTCCAGAAATTTTAAGCAGGTGTAGTGGGAATTAAAAAGTTAAAAAGCCAGAAGGTGATAAAAATATACAATGTGTATACATAGATATACAGGTAATAATGTAGGGCGTGTTCGGTAGAGATTAAAATCAGATTAAAATTGAAACACTAGCCGTTTTTGTTGACTTTTATTAGACGAGTGAGATCCAATAACGACAATATTTTCAATTTTAATTGGATTTTAAGCACGACCGAACACGCCCATAATATTGAACAACTGCAGATTAACTATGCAGGTAAAAATATATGTTGAAGAGAAAATACTGAACCATTCACAGATCAGCTCTAATACCTCAGCATCAACGTTTTGGCAAGGTTTCATTCTTTCTTTTTCCTGGGTAAGCCAAATAAGCCAATTAATCAACAATAAAATACTAACTACTTTGCAGCTAGCCACCGTAAAATTGCAAAAATACTGACCTCGAACTGCAACTGTCTTGCTCTTAGCAAACCATTTTTGCACCCAAGCTCATGTTGTAATGCTCTCAGCTGAAATTATTACAGCGACAAACATATTGGTTCCAAATATATGACATGTGGACTCAGAAAATAGATATTGGAAAAGAAAAGAAACATTTTTGTGTTGTCGAGCACATACCCGATCTTTACCTGAATTTAATTCCTGCAAATTCAATGAAGCAGGGAATATCAAACTTAAGAAACACAACCTAAAGAAAAAACTACAATATGCAACATCAGATCCAATCCACCAATTGTGGTAAATACAGGATAGGAAAAACAGACCGCGAGCATTTTGGTGTTGGACTGGGCAAGTTGTTGATTCTGTTCCTGCATTTTAAGCAGGTTCACTCGCAGTCTTTCTAACTCAATCCCACTCTGTTCAATGATTTTGCTGTCAAGAAAATTGTTTTAAGGAATACAATGACACCAACTGTACAGGGTTAATCAAAATCAAATGATGTACCGGCAATGATAAATAGTGACAAGTAAAAGCAAAGATTAAAAAAAATTAATCCTAATAGGATACTTTCTCTGTGCCAGCATCGTTACTAGAGCCATGTGTTCCTGAAGCAAATTTGCAATTTAGAAAAGTCATACACACCAACAAATACAGCGATTATGTAGATTATAAGACTTACGAATGGATTACCTTTTGGNGGACTGGGCAAGTTGTTGATTCTGTTCCTGCATTTTAAGCAGGTTCACTCGCAGTCTTTCTAACTCAATCCCACTCTGTTCAATGATTTTGCTGTCAAGAAAATTGTTTTAAGGAATACAATGACACCAACTGTACAGGGTTAATCAAAATCAAATGATGTACCGGCAATGATAAATAGTGACAAGTAAAAGCAAAGATTAAAAAAAATTAATCCTAATAGGATACTTTCTCTGTGCCAGCATCGTTACTAGAGCCATGTGTTCCTGAAGCAAATTTGCAATTTAGAAAAGTCATACACACCAACAAATACAGCGATTATGTAGATTATAAGACTTACGAATGGATTACCTTTTGGACCTGGTCAATATACTCTTTAGTAGTTCTTGAAATAGATTGTGGTTTCTCCCCTTGAAATGAGGGCCTAGAATTTTGTGGTACATTGCTAATGTCTGCAAGCTTTCGCCTTGCAGCACTTCCAGGACATGGATTGGTTAATTTTTCACCTTTATGTTTATCTAGAATTTACAATCCAGAAATTTAAAAGCTAATCAGCAGCCACTACCCCAAAAACCATGTAAATCCTTCTACAGAAACAAACTCACAAAATAAAAACTCAGAAATAAGTATAAATTAGAAAATGACCCAAATTATTTTATTCACAGAGAGAAAGCCCTAATCATAACCAAAAGAACACAAATTCACAATTAAAATCTATAACACAGATAATTAGGGTTCTTTGGTCAAACTGAGCATTTCTTAGAAAGTTAATTATCCAATCTCTTGCTGAAACGCAAAGCCACGAACCCTAATAGGCACTTCAAGGTGAAAAAACTGCTTAAGTCAAAATGACGCTACAAACCGTACTGATATAGTTACGATATATTCAAGCATTACATGAATTTCACAAAAAAAAAAAAA